>CCAG010013929.1:0-14828 GCA_001077435.1 Glossina morsitans morsitans | reverse complement strand
TTTTTTTTTTTTTTGTATGTATATATGTATATTAGTTATGCACAAATTTACGTATGCTAATGCTTATCTACACAGCAATTCATCGTCATTCCTATGCACCCGTAAGTTCAAGCAATTTTTATATTCAGCGCCTAAAACTTGGTGGGATATGCTAAGTTTATCATGCCGTTTGCTTAGCTAATAAACTGTAAACACAAACTTTTAATTAAGGGTAGATTTTATCATGTACGTCCGTCCGTCCGTTCGTCGGTCAAATTATCGATCAAAAGTCACAAAAAAAAAAAAAAAAATTAAGCATAGAAAACCGGAACATGTCTTCAAGTTGATTTAATACATCAAGTTATTTAGACAGCGCCCTAATACATCAAGTTATTCGGAATTCGGAAGTCCCCAATAAGCTATTCTCTGCTTATCCTCTTTATGCTTCACTAAGTGCTCCACTTGGCTTCATAAGCAATGCACAGGCACATATATATGCATATTATATAAACTCCGAAGAGTCTCTGCCTGATTTGCGTAAGATTTTAAGATCAGATAACAGTGTTTGAATATTTGTCTGTGTTGACGATTTCAGTTATCAAGATGAAAGCATTGAGACTCGAAGTCACACTACAGCTCCTTGTGAGAGATTGTCTGGAAGAACTGTAATGTGGAGAGACGTAACTGTCTATCCGTCTTCTCGTTTTCTGCCTGTAAATGAAAAGTTCACCGTTGCGTCGCTTACGCTCTTAAATCAATTTTGCAAAATCTTGTTTAAAAATGGGCGTAACTGGCCCTGAATTGCTAATAACTTAAAATAGTTTCAGGAGATTTCTCCCAACTGTCGCTACCTCGTAGCTCTGCCCCTGACGAGACGGTCTGCTGCAGTATGAAAAGCATTCAAGATTCATCCTTAAGGCTGTATACCTTTCTTATTTGTTTCATACGTACGTGTGTACAGCATTGTGATTTATGCACTTTTCAGTTGTATATAGAATTTTAATTGAATTTGTCGTTGTGCCGTTGGAAACAAAAGTGAAAACTATATAATTATTTTTTTCTTTTATCATATAGCAACAACTTAGCAACAAAGGCATTTTAGTGCATCAATTTTTCTCATTTAATTGTTTTAAATGTAAAGAAATTTATTGTAATAAGAATTAATAGTTGTGCATACATATACATATATTTACATATATATATATATATATATATATATATACATGTATTTACATATGCATGCTTACATACAATAGTTGTATGCCTTCATATTTCTCTACGAGGAAACTACATTTTTTTCACTTATCATCATTAGCAGCTTTGCTTAAAAATAAAGGCGCCACGAAAAAAATGGGGGGAAGAAAAATGCTTGTGTTTATATAATTTTTACAAAAATCTATTTATAGTTGATATGAAGCCTAATTTTTGCGTTGATTAGCGTTCAATTATCAGATTCATTCAGCAATACTCGCCTGACAATGTTGGTGGAATCTTCTGTTAAAGCGTTATGTTCTTCTAAAATGAATTCATCCAAAATGCTAAACAGTTCAGTTTAATTTCTTTTTGAGAGAAATTTTTTTATTTGTTTAAAACATTTGTATTCTATTTGCCAAGATTTTTACACTTGGCAAAGACACTTGGATGCATCTATCGCTTTCGCTTGAAGAAAAGAAGATATAGTTGAATAATTGAAAGGACTAATCCATGAAAGTCGTTTTCTTTTCCTTTTTTTTTTTGTAATATGATCCAGTACTCAGGGATGAATGTCTCCTATAGTCGTAACACGGTGATGGTCACAAAGAGTGGGAGAGGGAAAAGAGACTTTGATGTAACCAATCATTTCGGAGGTGTTTCCTATTCGCGTAACAGTTTGACGGTCAGAAAGAAGTGGCCGCAGTTTGGTGGACGCCTTGACCGTCGAACCATTCACTGTCACCCACTATGTGTGCCCAGCATGGTTAAACCGCAAGCGTCAATATTTAAACGATATTTGTCAGAGTTTCAAGTCGTTGCAATCATTGGTTATGACTTTACGTAGTAATAATGACGTTAACAGCGCTGCTTTTGCTCGTTTCGAAACAACGGAAAAATCCGAATTTCGTATGTGTTGATTGAGCAATGAACTTTAATGGGAAAAAACACCTTTCAATCTTGACCTTGTCTCGGAAAGTGCTATCGTAGCTTTTGCTCGTTGCAAACAATAAACTTTTGGTGAATAAAGACAAACAAGTGCTGAAAATTGTTCTCTTGCCCTAGCTTTTCCCCGTTGAAAGTAACAAATTTATGATGGTTGGACAAGATCAGAAAAGTACTGATACAACATGTGTGTGGTTGAAAAATCTGTCTTCCAAATAGGCAACGAGTTTACTCAAATTGAAACAAACGCATCGCGTCACTAGTTGATGGCTACAAAAGCAAAATAGTTTGAACATAAGTTCGCTTTATTGTCACAACTCGACCTATGTCCTATGGCGGCCTCAGCTGGGTCTGGTGTGTTATAGCTTCTTCCAGTCAATTGATACAATATGCATCAATAGGGAATCCAATCGAAAACAAACAGTACAGCTGCAACAAAAATTGGCGCGATATGTCAAACGTCACGACATCCTGAATTTTTAATATGAGGAAATTTGGCCTAACAGCGCAAAACTCGCTCAGAAAATGTTCTATGTAAATCTGACTTAAAGTACCTTAACCTATACGCTGTTGTTAATAGACATTACTCCTTCCATTTAACGAGGCTTTCTATAGATGACTTATTATTTGCTCGAAATGTGCTTCCATTCTGTATCACTTTGTCAATAGCCTTAAGAGATCAGTTATTCTTTTCGATTGGAATTCATATTAGTTCTAAAAGATGTGACAGGAGCAGTTGGGCAATAAATGTGTGCGGTGTTTTTTACGATGAAATTTGAAATGTTAAGAAAAAATAAGCGCAAGCAACACCTAATATATTAGGTTGTTCGGAAAGTCATTTCGTTTTTTTTCCCAATAGCGGATTTAATTACATTTTTTCACAGGCAAGTTCACATTGAAGGCGCACTGCCTTCGTGATGTTTTTATGGGAACAATTTTTTTAGATTCTGCGCAAAATTTTGCGTTTGGTCGCTTATTAAATATGGAAAGCCGGAAGCAGCGTTTTCGTTGCTACTTTACTTCAATTGTTGACGAAAAGATAAAAAGAAAAAAGTATTGCATGCATATCGAAACCATGAATGGACAGAACGGCAGTGCCTAAATTGATTTGCAAAACTTTATTTCAGCGCTTTTGGACCGCATTCTGGAAGGCCACTTGGAACTAGTAAAGACAGAATAAAGTGGTTAATTGAAGCAAGCAGCTGAATGACAACTCGAGAGATCACTGACAATTTAAATCTATTAAATTCTTCTTCTTGGTAAACTATTTATACGGTATAGACAAACCGACTTTTGTTTTGGCCCAAAAATAGAAAAAAACGAAATTTCTTTTCAACTCACCCAAAATATTGACAAACTCCATAAAGAAGGTATCTACGCGAGCGATAATGTTAATATAACCGTCCAGTAATACATTAAAATAAATGTTTATGCCACAAAGAGTTAAATTAGAGAGAGAGAGAGAGAGCACTTAATATCTTATAAAACCTTTTGACGAACGTAACTTTTAGTTTTCACATTAGTAGCTAAAGCTACAGAGTACCACACCGTTTGTGCGGACTTAAGTAAGACGCAGAAATGCTTAAGATAGACTCGCCTTTTATTATATCGATAGATACAGAATCAGTTTCTGAATCGGTCTAAGCCTGTCTGGCCGTATGTCTGTCTGTCTGTCTGTCCATGTAAATTGTATTCAAGCTGCAGGTGCACTACACTGCACCAAGGACAAACGCTATCGGAAATGGTTTGGATCGGTTAAGATTTTCGAGCACTTTCCATATAACGCCGAATTTTGAAAGGCCGTTATATGGAAAAAATTGCAATCAACAAAAGTGACTAAGTAGTAGTAATTCGACATTGCAAATTGGTAAGAATTCTTCGGACCAACTGGGGCAATTTTTTTGAATCCCCTCTCCTGTAACGAAAAGTGAAATTCATATGACAAAAAGGTCTAATTTTCAATGCTTGATGATGAAAATCAGATCATAATAGTAACTTAAGATAAAACAATTAACTATACCAAATTTGGACCGTCTTGCTCTATTTTTTGGATACTATCCTATATAAGCATTTTTTACGAAAATTTCTTTTTTTTAAGGGCAGCAAAGTTTAAATCTTATCCTGTTATGACGACGATTGATCCATAATAGTAATTTGATATAAAAATTAACTCCAACCAAATTTGGACGATCTACGTCTATTTTTGGCTCCTACCCTACATAAGGATTTGCACGAACATTTTTGCATTCTAGGGTAGAAAAGTCATAGTTTTAATGTTTTATTATGAAAATCGATCCGTAATAGTAGTTTGATATGAAATTGAACTCTGCTGAATTTTGAGCACGCATCACAAGAAGGTAAGATTTTATTTGCAAGGGCCTCTTTTATTTTCCTATACACAGTTCTCTTGATAGTAAGTTCATATAAAAACAGGGTATAATTTTTGTGTTCTGTGTGATGACAATGTGATGTAGGGTATATAGTAGTAGTCGGCCTAGCCCGACTATAATGTTTTCACTTGTTTTATATTTGCTTTTTAAGAGACATTAGTTGAAAACGTTATGATAAACTTTAATAACACAATACTGTCGCTATTATGATCAATATATATGTATGCTTACGATGGGATTGTATGGAGCAGAAGGCAATGAGGCTTCTAAAGCTCAAGCTTTATTCCTATTTAAATGTAAGCAGTAGAGTTAAGTAGATGCTTTTATAAGTTAAACTTCATTCCGATATAAGTGCAAGCATCTAAAAGTGAAATGAAGCGTTTTATCGAAATCAGAAGCCGTAAAAGAAATTGTATTGTGAAAGCCATAGAACACGAGTTTAAGATTTTAAGTAAAAGCAAATTTAATTATTTGGTATCAGGTGTCATTATAATTACACACACACACATATATATATATATATATGCATACAGATGTCTATACAAATACAAAGCAAAGTTTTGCAAAGTTTTTGTTTAACAAATCTACATAAAATTTGAGCTCAATTTGCATTTGCATTTGCATTTCCATTTCCATTTTCATTTTATTTATTTAGTTATTTCCATTGAAGATGCTTTCCAAAGTATAATAATTAAATTTCTATTGTGAGTCATCTCTAGTCATTTGCAAAAGCAATAATTGCATAATATTGGAGGAATTAATTAAATCAGTAAACATTGAACCGGTTGACCAAATGAGTCTTTCCATCAAACATAAATTTCTTGTTACACAAAATTCAATTTCAATGCCAGAGCTAACTAAATGCCAAATTGCTCTTGTTAATAACAAACTAAAAACGTTAAAGGACTTAAGAAGCATCTTAAATACTTTGTCGCTTCAGAAAGAGCAAAGACTTTAGGCAGCTGATTAAGATCGATTTTGTATCCCGGATGTAGTTGCATATCATATTTTAAGTGAATCATATTTTTAAGTCTTTTTTCTTCTGCTTTTTAACTTCTATGAAAGAATTGCATCCATTTGTGTCCAACAACAACAACTTGAGGTATAAGGCTATATTCAGTTTGCGTGTCTGTTTGCATAGCAGACGGAAGGGCGTACAAGATAGACCCATCAACGATTGTGCAAATCGAACTACTATCATCGTTGAATCATTTTAAGTCTTTACGTCCCTTCGTGTTCCGAGGTCGGTCTATATATTTTTATATGTACCCAAGGACGAATTGGATTGAATGCATCTCCAAAACTTGCCAAGCAATAATATTTTGACATAGTGAAATCTTGATTGGATGAGTCCATTTTTTGACACCCCTCCCATATAACGTTTTCTACGAAAAGTAAGTCTTTATATGGCAAAAAGATCTGACTTAATATTTTATAATGAAAAGGTAGATCCTAGTTTTTGTACCTCACCCCATCTAAGGGGTTTCATCGAAGTGCCGAAATTTCAGATCGGAAAATTGCTTCACCAAAATAATTTTATGTATAAATTTATTGTGTTAGGCATGGCCGACTTAGATCTATTTCCTGAATGTTTTCCCATAAAGTTTTCTTATAAAAGATTAAGTCTTTGTGTGACAAGAACGTTTAACTTTCGTCGTTGTATGACGAAAACAACTAAAGAATAATAAATTCTTTAACATAAAAATGTACTTTACCGATGTGGACCACGCTTCAGGCTTGTTCTCTTAGAAGATCCCCTTGAAAAGTGGACATTTGCATGACAACGGAGTATGATTTTTGGTATTTTCGCGCGAATCAAATCAAGAATTGCTTAAGCGGGAAGTGCTAAAGTGAAGTAAAAGGGTGTAAAGTTAAAAGCGAAGGGAACTAGTAAAGATAACTGTCAACGCTGTGCTGTGTAGCTGTGTAGCGCGCTAACCGAGCTCTGCTCGGTAGTTAGGATTAAGATATGTTTGGACTTGGGAGCT
This sequence comes from Glossina morsitans morsitans, assembly GCA_001077435.1. NCBI lineage: Eukaryota > Metazoa > Arthropoda > Insecta > Diptera > Glossinidae > Glossina > Glossina morsitans. The sequence continues at coordinate 8,335 of CCAG010013929.1, read as the reverse complement.
CTGCTCAATCCCTCCAAACTAGACGACGTAAAATATTTTTATAGACACATCATGAACCTATGTGAACGTACCTTTCAAACGGGCTAAACGATGTCAAGGCTTACTTTTCGAAACCTTATTTACCAAGTTTTTGAAATTTGTTATGCTATCAAAGCCGACTATGCGAATGGGTATTTTTTATACATATATAGATTCGTGTGATATAGTGTGAATATCGTTCACTCGTGTTCACCTTGTTGGAAAGGTGTTTTCATACAAAAATATTTTGCGTTATCTAAATTGAACGGAGGAGCCTTCCAAGTCTAACCATATATTAATCCCAACTACTTGCTAGATCTCTATTAGGAAGTTTACAGAACTTTGTTAAGGTAGTTAGTTGGTAGGTGCCTTTGCTCCCCTTGCAAGGGATTTGGTGACCGATTTTTTCAACATTTTAATGTTTTACTTGTATGTTTAAAGAACGATGTGTGAAGTTTCACAAGCAAACCGCGCTTTTAAGCCCTTGTTCATAATTTATGCGGTTTGTTTTTAAAAAAATATTCGGAATTAAATATAAATTATTTACATGCGGATTAGGGCTTAAAATTAAGCCCACAGAAAAAAAAAGTAATACAATTTTGTTTATGTCGTTTATATTTCATTAAATTTTGAAAATTAAACTAAGACTGCTTAGCATAACATTTCGCAGAGTATTTATTAATAAAATAAATATGTGTGTTTGTTGTAACACTGTATTAAATGATCGGCCAATGCACGTACAGTACTTTCAGCATAGGTTAGTGCAGCTGGTGTTTACAAATTTGATAGCCAAACGAATTCGAAATCATTAACTTAATGCTCAGATGTAAGGACTTTGTTTGTCCCACACATGCACATATCTGCAGAATTTATTTATTTCGATTTATTTCGTTTTTTTTTTTATTTTCAACTTTTAATTTATTGACATTAACATAAGAGCACTGTACGTCATTCACTGTACACGTGGTCGTGTAATGAGATGTGGAGTGTACATATATATATAATTATGTAAGCAAACCTGTCCCATATTTATTCATTTATTTTTATTTAACAACAACAACAACAACAACAAGAACAAGAGGATTATTTATAAATATTAAGCAAAAATTTTAATTGTATTTATAATGCGACCAAATGCAGAAAATCCGAAAGATTTATAGTAAACGTGCGAAATACAAAAATTTTAACAAAAATTTATACCAAAGAATAAACCGTATGTAGAGGCAAGCGTATATATTAATGTAGGAACTACAGTTTTCGAATATTCGGACTTAATAATGCTCCCTTGATTATTAAAGTCTTTTATTTAAATGCAATAAAATTTAGTTTAATTTAATTTAGTACTAATTCTGTTTGTTTTGTGTAAAAGTAAAGAATAGCGTATCGGTAGAAAAGAATATGGCGATGGACCACGTTCTTTAACCCCATAGGTACGTCATGTTCTTTTCCCAATTATAGGGATTTTGTTATTTGGCAACTTGCTATACATATATATTTGTATATATACATATATAGGAAGCGATCAGTAAGCGATCTAATCTGTTTTTCTTCCATTGTTAGGTTCACATAATTTTTTCTTTGTTTTTTTCTAATATGATTAATCACTCGGGGCATACCCCGCGGCGTGCAACATGGGGATGGTCAAAAAGAAGTGAGAAAAGACAGAAAGAGATGAGAAGTGGCTGCATCGATAAGTGTCTTGTCTCTACCGACTATGTAGCATTCACTGTAGTTAGGGCAAACCGTAGTGAGATTTAAACACGTGGACAATGATATGGTAGCCACAACTCTCCCCTAGTTTACTTGGCTGTCCGGTAGTCCACATAATGACTGTGAAGCGAAATGGGCAGGATTTCGATGACCTCCCCACAAATTTTTCTTTTCCTTCTTCACTTACCTCAGACGAGGGCTCCCAGCATAAATCTTTAATTGATTAAAAATTCTCATAACTTTATTTTAGTTTGCTATCACATAATATGCTGCTAACAATGGACCAACACTTTGAATAAAATATTTTTTATTGTTATTCCCTTGGAAGACGCACTTTTTTTCATTTTCATATTTCTATGTGATAGAGTTAGTCCACGCAAAGAGAAGCTTCCTTTTAAGGATTTCTGCTACATTCACTTGAGAAAAATATTTTTGCTTTAAAAATTTATCCGCCTGGGTGGACGAAGCTCGACTAAAAACTCAATTTTCATGCGTTAGAGTTTTCAAAAAAGCCCAAAGACGTATATGCTAGTGCTTTAGGACTTTAGTCTTAAAAATTATTGCTCTAAATTAATTATAATAATAATAAGATGAATGAAACATTATTCAGATAATGAGTGCTAGGTAGAGAGAGGTAGGTAGAGCTGCAGGCCTTTCTAGCAAAGCAATCTAATGGAAAACTATTAGAGACGGAAAGACGAACAGATGATAACGATTATTTCCGGTTTTCGATCCCTCTAATTTAATTGAGAGAAGAGAAGATACTTGAAGGTTTTAAAACACGTGATGTACTCGGAAGTAAACAAAAAGCAAAAATTGGTTATATAGTTAGCTGGTTGGCCTAACATTATCCCACTCCTAAATAGTCTGTAAATGTTAGTTGTAGCTTTTTAAAATATCAATTAGAAATAAAGTCCCTCTGATCTCTGTTGTCTCTGATAGACTTGAGCTCAAAGCATATGTGGAAGTTTTAGTTCTTTGCCTATTTCTTGCTTATGTGATGATGTTTGATAGGTAGGTAGGAACAATATTTACCGAACAGATATATTATTAAAAGCTTTTATGATGTTTAACTAAGAGCTCAAAGAAAACGTGTTTGACTCTTTCCTTCTTGTCGTTCGTTCTCTTTTTCACCGGCAATTCTTTCATGCTAAATATTATTTGAAAAATATTTCAGTAAATATCGTGCAAGTCGTAAAATGTCTTTATAGGTTTGTTATTTTTTTTTATTTTTACTTCGCCCTTACCTACACTGAGACATTCGTATATTCGTATATAAAATATCAAAAACTGTGTCATGCATTTCTTTTATAAAGACACGCGAAAGAAAAGTTGAAACTTTATGACATTATTTACGACAAAATTTACTATTCATTATGAGAACAAATATGAGAAATTTTTCTTTTAAAATATGTCGTTGGAAGCTGATTATCATTAATAATATTTTTCATTTTCATTTTGAGGTCAATTTCAATACAAAAAAATTTAAGTTAATTGTGATTTTAAATTACGGAGAAAGACGCCGAGCTCTTTTCTTCATTCAAAGATGAGAAAGCTAACGCAACTTGCAATTCAATCGCTATATGCTTGTTCCTACATAAGTCCATATCGGGTCACATTCATTTTCGACTCGGTTCCTATTCTTGTCCTTATCCATCCCTTATCGAGCGAAGAGATACAAAAAGCGTATACGTGCATATAGCTTGTGTATCTCTTTCTGTTCAACGCGTCCGAAATGATAAACTTGTTAATAAAACCTACAGGATGTCTCTAGCAATTAATTCAGAAATGTGAGTAATGCGAGCAAGGTAATGAAGTGTTAGGTTCGTTCATTACGTGCTGGCTGCTATTTTAAGTATGAAACGGATCATAGTTATGACTGATTAAACACGAGTTTAATTTTATTTAACATCGTTAACAGACCTAATAACTCTCAGTCAGCTAACTAATTAAGGCGCGTCGAGGTTGTAGGTGCTCTAACTTTTTACTTTTCCTATATTGAAAATTCTCTTGCGGGGACCATATCTCCAGTAAACATGTTGGCTTCCTAAGCAACTGAAGCCCACATCTCTCAAATGGTCTACAAATAATATATAGAAAATACTGTTAAGGCCTCGAAATAAATTTTGAAAAACACTATTTCCGGGTATTTTTTATACAGCATTTATTTTTGAATTAAGTTTAGAACAAAAAAATCCGCCTTCCAACTCATCCAAAGTTCTTGAAATTTATTGAAATCTGATCCATTAAACTTGGCAAAGTCTTTCTGCCCGAAATTTGTTCACTGATAAATTCCCTTGAAAAGATTAGTCGGCTTTCTTAGCATTATGGAGTTGCCGGTGTATTGTGTGACTTGGTAACACGACCGTGCATTGGTGGAACAATCTACTCGTAAAAGCTATCTTTCATCTTTGAGATTACTCACCCTTTCCCCCTTTCTATAGCTAATCTTTCTTGACCATCGACTTGCTTGCTTCAATGAAAAACAGCCCCGAAGTGGCAGTTCACTAGGAAAGAAAAAGGAAAGTGAAAATGTTCCAAGAATATCTTTCTTATTTGCTTTCCTTTTTTTAATACCCTTTCACTTTGGAAATTTTTTTTTACAAAATCTAGAGTAGGTGAGCGAACAAAATGCCTGCAGCTTTGATTCTATGTAAGGTTTCTTTTCATGTAAGCTCCGAATGAATACAATTATCATCTATTTGCGTGCATTGGCGTCATACATAAATATAGTTGGGTTTATGTCTTCGCTAGTGACAGGTATAAATAACACAGTTTTCTGGCGCGTATCGTAGTTTTCTCTTTTTATGTTACTTATACGACCGGTGTTGCTAGTGCTTTTTTAAGAAAAATAAAAAGTTAAAAATAAGCGACGGATGTGGAAAACTTGACATTATACTTATACCACCGTCGCAATACAACGTGAACTGAGTGCACTTTTCTTTTTTCGCCCGCATTCCTACATGAGCATTGCTATGCATGCATATCATCAGTAAAAAAAAAACTATGTTCACCTACAACTTTACCAGAACCGAATACTAATATCAACACTATTGCGAACATAATGTATAGACGAATGTCGTATATTTATGTTAATGTTTATTAAAGCGAATGCATAACATTATAATTTGAACGGTAGCTACGAACTGTATATACTATGTTGTTGTTTTTCTGCGTTTTTTTCCTCGCAGTTTGGGTGGCTTGCATTTCAACTCAGCTATTGCTGGTAGTAAAAAGTGAAAAAAGAGAACAAACGCGATTGAAACATATTTATACATGTATATATATATATATGAATAAACATAAATTTAAATTTTGTTACTATATTTGTTGGTGTGAATATACATATATACATGCAATCTAACCATAAATTGTATATAAGAATAGATTTTGCAAATTTTGTATTATTATTGAGGATCTTTTTTTTTTTGGTAGGCAATCATGCTGCCTTTACTGCATACTTACGTATATGAATGTATGTGTTTGGCACAGGCCTATTATATTATATTTACACAATAAGCAGAATTTTAGCATTTTTTCAAGTGAACAAAATGACGATGCCATAGCACCAGAGGCAACAATAGCAACAATCCTGTAAATGTGCTAAATAGAAATGATATAATTTAAGGTCGACCATAAATTTTCGCATTCAGTTCGTATGCCAGAGTAAACAAAACTATAAATTTATTTTTTATTTTAATTATTTTTTTTTTTTCAAGTTCTAATAAACAAATTTTATTACCTTTAATATGTCGAAGTACTTACACACGTTGTTTATTATTATTATTATCCGCTACGTTCAGGTGAAATATGGGCAACTATTGAGAACTATTACATAAATTATCCCTTCAAGGATATGAAAATGTCTTCACTTTATTAATGTCTTTATAAAAGGCGCACAAACCTGCACATAGAGAGTAGTTAACATCCCTATCGTTCCCAGGTAGAAGGGGTAGAAGGGGTTGAATGTAGTGGCCATTGGTCTGACGCTTTATAGCTTACGCTTATGTTTAATAAAATGCCATGAAATAAATCTTTTTAAAGTCAAGTTAATGCATACACAGAAAAGATATGCAGCAAAGATACCGTAAAGTCCGTCTGTCCATAAATTCGATTCAATAGCAAGGAAAGTTTAGTTAAAATTCAGTTACAATTTATCGATACATCCCGCCTGTCTCGTGGGCGATGTCTTGCGGGTTGCGTTCATTGGAAGTTTGCGACGGGTGACGGTATATTTGTGACTAGATTGAGATGTTTAGGCTTACGTATGTTAGGCGCTTGAGAAACAAGTTAATAAGTATGCTTGTAGCCCGGACAAGTCGAATGAGCTAACATAAGTGACATATCATTTACTTTATAAGGAATTGCGGCGAATTTGATTGCGCCCTTGGGTTTGTTTGTCCGAAGTGAAACTGGAATAGCATGACGAAGAGAATACTGAAAATAGCGATACGATCATTTCAAGAAAATTTCGAAGTTTCGGCCCCAACAACTGAAAAACCTAAAAAATTTTTAATAAAATTTTTAACTATTTCTATAAAAAATATATATATACTTGGGCTAAAAATTGACTACAAATGTTCACCAGAATTATTTAAAAAATGAAAACAACAATGTGTCGAATACACTAACATCGATAATTAACAAACAGAGTATCACATATTGTTCACACATTTACTTTTGCTGATGGTCATCGACGATTTTGCCCTAAGGCGATTAAAGCTCTTCTTGCTTTTAGTGTTTATTTAAATGCTTATTATAAATGTGGCAATAAATATTAAGATATTTTGATTTGCATAACCCTCAGCTCAAGGATTACGATTACAGATAATAACCAGTTCGCGTTCATATACAAACAAATAAATAAATGTAAATCAAATAAAAAGATTTAGTCCGAAAAGCAGAAAAAAAAAAAAAACTAAAAAGAATAGAAAGTTGAATTCAATTCATGTACAATTGTGGAAATATTTGAAGTAAATGCAAATTTTTTCGTTCTATCAAGATTCTCGTTATGGCAAAGGAGGCCCTCTTTGGGATCAAACGGACTTTAATCGTTGACGTTTCGGAGATCAAGAACAATGTTTAGATTATATCAACGAATGGTTCAACTTGACTAAGAACGTATTTCTTTAAAAATCGGCGACATATACCTTAGAAAAATTATGTCTTGCTGTCTTGAGTATATATGTACTTGAGATCTGAACCACTTTCATTATAGAACGAGAAGCTCTACGCTATTTAGAGCGAAATGGAGACAATCCGGGTCTTCTTCTTGTACCCGCTAGGAGCGGGTCCACTTAAAGTAAAACCGTAACTGATCCAAGCCTCTTAAGAGTTGTGATCGCTTTCTTGAAAAATTTAATTTAACTCATGTCACTGTATAAGCCAAACAACGAGTGAGTCTTGGGCTTTGATGGATGTTTTCCCCACTCGAGACCTTGGTGGTGAACCCTTGATTTCTAGTGAATACTTACTGAACAAATTTGGTATGAATAATTAATATAAACATAAAATGTAAAGTCAATACAGACAGACGGATCGACATAGCGTGTGAAACTTCATATTCGAAAAAATATATATTTTTCAAATTTCCAATTGATCAATATATATATATATATATATATATATATATATATATATGTGTGCATGCACATGCATATGGATATTGTGCTGCCTAAAAAAGCTTTTTAACAGAAGTAACATTTATTAGCATCGGATATCACAAGTGGGTGCGCAAGCGCCATTTATCGGAAAGAAAAAATTAACCAAAATTTGGTGTTCCGCTTAATAAATAATTTTAAACAATATAATGGGACTTGTTTGTTCGTAACCTGACCCAAAAGAATAAAAATTTAGTTTACTCTTTTTCTTCGGCAGTGATTATAAAAAATTTATAGAATAAATAAAAACTTAAGTCCGCCTTAATGCGAAGCATTTGTGTTTCTTTTCATTACGTAAAATGTTTATGCTTTGTTATGATTGTGTTATATATATATATATATGTGTGCATGCACATGCATATGGATATTGTGCTGCCTAAAAAAGCTTTTTAACAGAAGTAACATTTATTAGCATCGGATATCACAAGTGGGTGCGCAAGCGCCATTTATCGGAAAGAAAAAATTAACCAAAATTTGGTGTTTCGCTTAATAAATAATTTTAAACAATATAATGGGACTTGTTTGTTCGTAACCTGACCCAAAAGAATAAAAATTTAGTTTACCCTTTTTCTTCGGCAGTGATTATAAAAAATTTATAGAATAAATAAAAAGTTAAGTCCGCCTTAATGCGAAGCATTTGTGTTTCTTTTCATTACGTAAAATGTTTATGCTTTGTTATGATTGTGTTATTGTTGTTGATGATTTTTTTTTTTTGTTCTCTTTAGTGCTAAGAAAAGCGGCCTAACAGCTTTTTTTGTTATTTTATTATGTAATACTTTGTTAATATATTTTAAACTTAACTAAAAGTATTGAGCTTTAAGGTGATCGTATGAAAAGTGAAAAATAAATGTTAAACTTATAGTATATGATAATTCGCAAACATTGAGGTTTACACAAATTTAAAATTTAAAGCCAATGTATAATTATAAAGCTCAATATTTTTTAGA
>CCAG010013928.1:0-43426 GCA_001077435.1 Glossina morsitans morsitans | reverse complement strand
TCAACGAATGGTTCAACTTGACTAAGAACGTATTTCTTTAAAAATCGGCGACATATACCTTAGAAAAATTATGTCTTGCTGTCTTGAGTATATATGTACTTGAGATCTGAACCACTTTCATTATAGAACGAGAAGCTCTACGCTATTTAGAGCGAAATGGAGACAATCCGGGTCTTCTTCTTGTACCCGCTAGGAGCGGGTCCACTTAAAGTAAAACCGTAACTGATCCAAGCCTCTTAAGAGTTGTGATCGCTTTCTTGAAAAATTTAATTTAACTCATGTCACTGTATAAGCCAAACAACGAACTTCGTAACTTGTTAAAGTAGCCATTCATTAATCATCGTCATCAATATGATAGTAGTTTGTCTCGGTAATCTTTTTTTTTTAAATCAATCGTGAAGGACCTTTAAATCTTCGGTAATAAATAATCATTACTGAATTTTACAACTTGCTGTACATAAGTCTAACTTTCTTTGTTTTATGTATTGTGAATGTTTCGTCTTAAATCGTCATATAGTTGTGATATAGTCGCTCCTTAGCATAGCTCGACGTCACATATATGTAACGATTTTGTTAGTATCGAGTGAGTCTTGGGCTTTGATGGATGTTTTCCCCACTCGAGACCTTGGTGGTGAACCCTTGATTTCTAGTGAATACTTACTGAACAAATTTGGTATGAATAATTAATATAAACATAAAATGTAAAGTCAATACAGACAGACGGATCGACATAGCGTGTGAAACTTCATATTCGAAAAAATATATATTTTTCAAATTTCCAATTGATCAATATATATATATATATATATATATATATATATGCACATGTACATGCATATGGATATTGTGCTGCCTAAAAAAGCTTTTTAATAGAAGTAACATTTATTAGCATCGGATATCACAAGTGGGTGCGCAAGCGCCATTTATCGGAAAGAAAAAATTAACCAAAATTTGGTGTTTCGCTTAATAAATAATTTTAAACAATATAATGGGACTTGTTTGTTCGTAACCTGACCCAAAAGAATAAAAATTTAGTTTACCCTTTTTCTTCGGCAGTGATTATAAAAAATTTATAGAATAAATAAAAACTTAAGTTCGTCTTAATGCGAAGCATTTGTGTTTCTTTTCATTACGTAAAATGTTTATGCTTTGTTATGATTGTGTTATTGTTGTTGACGATTTTTTTTTTTTGTTCTCTTTAGTGCTAAGAAAAGCGGCCTAACAGCTTTTTTTGTTATTTTATTATGTAATACTTTGTTAATATATTTTAAACTTAACTAAAAGTATTGAGCTTTAAGGTGATCGTATGAAAAGTGAAAAATAAATGTTAAACTTATAGTATATGATAATTCGCAAACATTGAGGTTTACACAAATTTAAAATTTAAAGCCAATGTATAATTATAAAGCTCAATATTTTTTAGATTATCAAAATTATATGCAGAAGCAATTAATAACAGCAGCGCTGTAGCCTGCAAAGGAACAGCCATAATGATATGTGTATAAACAAATAAGAAATAATAAGAAAAAAAAAAAAAAGAGAAATAAATACAACAACAAAAATAACGTCACCATCAGTAATGCTTTAATAATAGGACCGTAGCATGGCAACCAGAGCAACACTAGCCAACCAACACAGGGGGTAATAACAGCAGCAATAATACAAATTATTTTGCGGCACAACAACTCTTAAATGAAATACCAACGGGTCCAAAGTCCAACCAAACAAAAACATATACTCGCATCTTTATATGCGCACACACATACCCACATATTTTGTAGTATTTTAGCGGCATGGATGCAAAAAAAACACAAAGTTTATTATATTAGCTCTTGTGTGTGTGTGAGTGTGTGTGCGCGCGTATATGTGTATGCTTGTTTGAGTTTTTTTTTATGCCTTTGTACAAATAAGAAAACAATATTTGCTACATTAAAAAAAAAACACACATTTTTTCTTTTATTTAAGATAAAGGTACGGCTGATGACATCAGCGGTAAAATGTGTGAATAAATGAAAAAAAAAAAAAAAAAAATCAAAAAAAACAGGGGAGGGAGGTAAAATGAAAATTTTTAAAACAAACCGATTTATACAAATTAAGTTTTATAGGGTTTTTTTTTTTTTTTTTTTTAAAGGCAAGTAAGCGTAAAACTTAAAGTTTTCTTAACATTTTTTTATCTTCTATTTACACATATGCTTTAATTTACATAGACCATGTCATAGAAAACAGCAAGAGGGTTTTCAATTAAGAATCGTTGAGAATTCTAGTTTACGTTTGTAAACATGCAAAGTGAGATAAAGTTTCCTGAAATAAACGAAGCGTTGCCGGTTCCTATTCGCAATACGAGATTTCAAATAAGCAAAGGGAAGTATAACAACAAAGCTAGAGATGTACAGAGAGAGAGAGTCGTGTAGGTTAACACGGTACAGAAAAAGGCGTTGGATAAGCGTATAAATTGCAATCGTGTAAAATGAGAAATGTGTGAATTGCGACCGTGTGAAATGCAACGGTATGAAGTTCAAGTGAAGTGCAATCTGCTGCTCTGCAAATTGGAGCCTGAAACGATTCTTAAAAGCGGCTTAATAAACGTTGTGTCAAAGTGTCCCCGTTGCCTCTCCCCCTCTCCACCGCTAGTTAGATGTTTATTCTCATGTGAAATATGTTGTTGTTTCCGCGGCATACTGAAATGGATTAAATGTTTGTGCATTAAAAGAACATTTTAGTTAGCATTTGATATAAACATTACTAACGGAATTGTCTGCTCTTTCCCGTCACTATTTTAGACTATGATTATGATGACTTGAGTTCATGAAATGATTCATGAGCTCACCTGGTTAAAAGTCCTTCTGCACTTGTCGACTTTCCCTGTAAAGTTTAAGTAAATCGGGCACAGTGTAAATTCAGGCGTGGGTGTTGACGTGGGCATGAACACAGAAAAAAATTACATATTTACATGTGTATGTGTGTGTGTGTGTGTGCATAAAGACAGAACGAAACTTGCATTTTACGATCTTAGCTTTGTTTTAAAAGTTCACTTAAAACGAAGTTTCATGACAGATTAATGCCTGATTCATATAATTGCTCAAGTATTTATTTTTTCTGGTATTTCACAGCTAAAATAACCCCAAACTAATGAGAGGATGAGTCAGATTTAAATCTATACAATTACTTTCAATGAAGAATATTGTCTTTCAAAAGTTCAGGCTGTTACTTATTGTCAATCGTGCTGTTAAACAAAAATAATCTGATCAGTTAATAAATATTTCAAGAAAAATGCCTCGCACGATTAAGTTCTCTCTCTACCTGATATTGTAAAAAAAAAATACTGAGTTTAACTTATTTAAAATTTTGCTTGAAGTGGGCGTAAAAATTTCTCTCTCTCTCTCTCTCTTTCTCTCTCATTTAAAAATACGCATTATATTTTAGCTTTTTCTTGTCCGTAATTATGATATACATTTTAAGTTTTAATTAAATAGAACGATTATAGTTATGGAACGGTTATAATTATGCATAGCAAACGAAATAATAAAAATATTTGAAATCTTTAATATTTTTTAGTTTCCCAGATCTCGGTTATAGCATAGCTGGCAGTGCTTAGAGCATCAATGATTAATAATATTACTTCATTTTTGTTTCGTACCCTTAAATACGATACACATTTCATTAGTACGATTATTGTTTACATATAACTATTCAAGTAAAGACCAGTTGAGATTTACTATATTTATTTACTATATTTACAACACAGAAAGGGATTTCAGTTCAAGAAGGATATAACCGATATCATTCTAAAATTTTCTTAGGGACCTTATTTATTACATTATATATTCTTTTGTTTTCTCTCTTGCTAATGATCGACCTTTTGTTACTGGGTTGTTTGTGACGTAAGTGAAACAACGTTGTTTGTTAATCACGATTAAGAATCATTGATGTATGAAAAGGTAAACAGGGCCTAAGATAAAAGGCTTTCCATTAATTCCAGATCCTTTACAAAATGCAAAGCATATTTTCGGACATGAATAATACATGAAACTGCAAGCTTCAGCGAACAGATTCGACAAATATTTTTTGTTTTTTTATTCTACAAATTTTTTCACAGAAATTTTTCAAAACTCAAGACCTAAGATCACATCTAACAAATAGTTTACAGCATCAAATCAATTGAAACGGAAAGGTGTTTAACTGATTGCAGGGAAATCAATAATCATGAAAAAAGTGATAAAAGATATTGAGTACATAACGTGGAGACGTATAACATGAAAATGTTTATTAAAATTGTACAATGAGCAAAGCGTATGTTGGATGCGGTATATAACAGATCCAGTAGTTAGACAATCTATTAGTAAAAGAGTTATGAGATGAATAGGCCTATGTTTCCAAGGAAAGAGCAAAACCGGTATTGAATAAAATTTGCCCTTATATTGTCTCCAGCTGGATCGCAGTACAATTAGCTTATCACTAAGAAGTTAACACAAAAGGTTGATCAACATGAGGCTTGATTCAAATAAATATAAAATTTCTTAATACTTGAATGTTTCTGCGATGAAAAGCAGTTGACAAGGCCCCAAGTGGGAGATTTTGATTCACTAACAAGACAATAGGATAAAATATTTTTTGCTTAATTCTCGAGAAAACTCTCAAATACCTTGAAAATTGTATTTATTTCTTCTAAGTGAATACACGGCAAACCTTTGTCGTATCTTGCTTCTGAGAAGCTAGCGTCGATCATAGACTTAAATTACATTTCAAATGATGTGATTCTCTAAATTTTACAATTAAAATCTAATTACATAAATAATAGTAGATTCGCTTTAAATAATTATTTTTGCTTGCAAATTTTCTTAGGAAAATGTAAGAATTTTTATTTTATTTCTTTTTCTGAAATTAATAATGAGACTATTACGGGAAAACAGCTGTATTTCATAGTTTTATTTTTACTTTTTTTTTTTCGATATAAAAAAAGATATGCAAACTCATCTACATATAGTGATCGCGGTTGTGTATTCATTCATCATGTATCATGTCTTTAATGTGGATGTGTGCTTATGTAAAATGATGATTGCTTGCATGCTTAGCAGACATGATACACGGGCACAGAGCCATTTATAGAAACTATATATCCAAAAAGAGAGAGAGAGAGAGAGAGAGAGAGAGAGAGAGATGCAAAAAGAGGATGGATAAGAAGAGAGTTCTTAGCCAACTGTGAACTCTTTCTACTGCATCTCTTCAACGCTTTCATATAAATAAAAAATGATAATTGAATAGAAGTCTATTTTATCGGAGAGGGGAAGGGAAAATGGTGGGTGGGTGAGTGAGCGAATGAATATGTTCATGTCTTAACTTAACTGTAAATTCAATTCAATATTAAATTTAAGAGCTTTTGTAAAACGAAAAAAAAAGAGTCTCTTCTTCGAAGAGAAGAAAAAATAAAAAAAAAAAAAAGGCAAAAACCAAGTAGAGATAAAACCAAATTGTTTGAGTAGGTAAGTCAGATAGTGTTAGTTAGGGAGAATGTATTAGCAGTGTAATAACACACAAACACACATATATATATATTTCACACATACATACTCACGCAAAAACATTCACTTATACGTGAACGTAAAAACACGAAAACATGTTTTGTTTTTTGATTTGGACTTTGGACCACGACCCAAACAAAATGTGGACTTTGATCGCTGTTGCTCACGTTTGTTTTCATTGAGATCGTCATCGTAAATAAATACACCGACCGAGTGTTTAATTTAATAATGTGTAGCGAATGCGTGCACATACGTTTAGATATGTATATTAAAATTTTTATACACACATTTGTACACATAGCTCATACATTCATTGTACATCATACTTATATAAAAATTATTCAAATTGCAAACTCGCTTGTCATAGGAAGTTATTAGAGAAGTTTGTTTACATATATATATATTTTTTTTATGTTATTAATTCTTTTAATGTCTACAGATAATTGTAAAATAATACGACTTTTAATAATTAATAATATTCTTTTAGGGTAAATTAATTTTTAGAAACAGAGATAAAAAGTAAAAAAAAAAGTTATTAGGCTTTTTTTTTATAGTTTTTCCTTACTCTCTGTTTCTTTAATTTTGTTTTAGTTTTATCTACACGTATATATTGACTCTATCTCTCTGCGTCCCTCTCCATCTCTCTCTCTCTCTCTCTCTCTCTCTCTCTCTCATTCTGTCTTTATATCTTTACATTTTGAAAACGTAACGTGCTTAATGGCACGCGTTCTACGAGTGATCGTATTAATGGCTGTTGTTAATGTTGTTTCTTTTTTAAGCTTTTTTTTTTTTGTTTTTTTATTTTTTTCTCTACAAAATAAATTAAGGCCGGTGGAAAACAATTTACTGCTATAGGAGAGTGCTAGCATTGTAATAATGCTGAAGCCTATAAATACCAAATGAACTAAAGCGAAATGTATAAGCATTTGAGTAAAATTTGTTGGTATTTGTTCCCACTTCGGTATAATTTTCTGTTTTCTATGATTGTGTGTGCGTGTATATGTGGCTGAGCGGGATATACATTCTTGCCCTTACCATCTTTATTATTGTTGCGGTTATGATTATCTACCGATAAAAGTGATACAACGTGATACGTGACATTTTAAAGGTTATTGTCATCGTTCATGACTTGTATACATTTTCCATAAGGACAGGCTGAACCACTTCATTTGTACGTAACGTAATAAGGGTAATAAATAAAATTCTGCAGGCTCCTATGCAGGAATACCACTTAATCATGCTTGTGTTGTATTGCACGTAATCATAATTAAGAAGCAGAAGAAAAAAAGAGAAGAACCCTTTGCTGCTATTCTTATTTACACTCGTTACAAAAGCAGCAAGTTTTGCACGCATACGCATACATGACAAGTTTGGCTTGTAACTATGTATGTGTATAGCGTCAGCCTTCTCCAAACCATAGTTATTCTTGTTCTTTCAAAAAACGTATACAGGACAGCAAAAGCAATCAAAGCGTTTTATTTGAAATGTGATGACATATTAACACAAAAGACCATCCAATAAAGATCTCAGTAAGAATGTTCATTAGCTTTTAAAGCGACTCGCGGTGTCTTATGGTTAATATTATTGAATTAAAATGAAGACCCAAAACATGGCTCTAAATGAACACTGGGACTCTGACAAGAAAATCTTATTGATTTATGTTTCGTGAAGATATTCAAAATTAATTTTAGTTACATTTCGTACGATTTAATTCGAATAGGATGCTTTTGCACAGAACAGCCAAGTTGTCTCTAATTCGACGTTTTTGTCACAAATGATTTCACTTGGGTGGCGACAATTCTTAATAAATTACATAAGAAAATTAAACATTCTCTATATCATATCAAGAAGTCTAGAGAAAGTACCATATTAACACATACATACATACATATAGGAGATGTTGATGGCTCCCATGGACAAATTTTTTTGTTTCTTACTTAAAAAGCGATGTTAAGTTCGGGGAAAATTTTGTGATGCGAATTCGTAAACGAACATAACAGGCATCCTTAGCGAAAAGCTTTAAACCAAACCGCCATTTCTCCTAATGACTCTATTCATCCCCTTTTGTTGTTTTTTTTACGAAATCTTGCAAGGAATCGCTTGAATTAAATCAAAAGAGTTTAGGAGTTTCTAAGTGATCCTTTGTATTGTACAAGCTTCCAAGCAATCGATTATATCAGAATAAAAGGTATACAAAATAGGTGCCAAAGTCGCTGTCTGATGAGAAAAATCGGAAAAGTGGAAACAGAGAGTTAGTGATGCCTAATCGATTTTGTTCAATCACCCAAGGGAGCTCTTCTAAACGAGTGAGAAGTGGGAGAAGAGAGAACAAGGTAGGGAGTGGCCGCAGCCTAGTCGATGTGTGCTTAATCGATATATGCTATATCTTTACCGACTGTGCAGGTAAAATCAAACAGCAGTGAGATATGAGAATACGCAAGCATCGACTTGGTAAAAGTGGCTCTTCCATACCTTGGTATGGAGCGGACTGATTTGATTGATTGATTAATTGATGTACCTGCTTGGCATTCAACTTGCACACGTACCCATTGGCATTCAAAACACCCGGAAAAATCAAAACGGAAAGTAGAAATTTAAATTTTTTCTACTTCTGATCAGTTTAAACAAAATAGCATAAGTATATTGTACTTGAAAAAGGCCAATTAAGAAATTCATTATAATACAACATAGTCACAATTTTTCAATGATTCCCCGAAAAAAAATATAAATTAAAGATTTTTCAGATATTTTATAATCTTTATTCCTCTGTAATCGTTGTTTCATAGTCGAGTGAAATATGATCAATTATTATACAAAGAAAATACATTTAGTGATACCTTCCATTCAGTTTATGTGCTGGCTGCTGCTGCTTATTGTGGTGAAATGTATATTGAGCAATATTGAGGTTATTGAATTTATGGAGGACATTGTAAAATAAAATGCATTTTATAAATTGTTTTTTTATTTTATTTTCTTTTTTCATTTCTGGCATTTTCAGCACAATTTTTTGGATTATTTCCAATTTCATGTTTTCATCTTTTGTAAAAGAGAAAGTTTTATGAAAATCTATATAACAAAAAAAAAAACCACCATATATATGCATATAAAAGAATTTTAACATTAAATATAAATGTAAATAAAAAAAATAAACGAGAAATAAATTGAAAAATTAAGAAAAAATAAAATAAATAAAATTAAAATAAAACTGATTTTAAAAACATTTAGAAACTTATCTAAAAGTGTTTATTCGATGTAACAGAAAATAACTGTACTTCTATTGACCGCATAAATAGCACCACCGTCCTTTACCTATCTGTTATCTTTCCTGTAAATAATTGCTTTTTTTTCTTATACCTTAAATATCGTAAGGAAAAATTTCCAATCCGAACTATTTTCAATAGCCTTGAATAGTCTTTGGCCAAAACACATCGGTGTACCAAATTTCAGCGAAGTATCTCTTAAATTGCTACCTGTAGTTCGGATACAAGAAAAAAATCTTTCCCTTTGCTTTTTGTGTTCGGCAGACGGACGGAGAGACAGACAAGTTTACATTGATTTAGAAAATGAACCGCGTCGATCGCTAGAGTAAACGGCGGGTTTATCTCAAGTCTTCCTGGATGGACAGACGGGTAGACAAACCCCTGTCGATTTAGAAGGTGGCTTTGAATAGTAAAAGGGGGTCTATCTCAAGCTCTTCTGGGTGGACGAACGGGTAGATAAGCTTTCGAAAGTGAGTCTGAATGGATCGGTATAGTAAATCACCGATGGGTCTATCTCAAGCACTTCTGGGTGGCAAACGGGCAGACAAGCTTTGGAAAGTGAGTCTGAATCGATCGGTGTAATAAAAGGCGAGTCTATCTCAAGTCCTTCTGGATATTGCATACATCCGTGTGAACTTAATACACCTTTGTAACTTGTGGTATAGGGTATAATGTGTAAATACCTAATCATTTTGATATCATGTATGCACTACTAATAGTATACTTAATGATTTTGATATCGTATATAAAATCATAGAGACGAGACATATTTATCTCGATTATTGCAAATACACTCTTGAGCGGTTATCGAAGAATTTTGCATTGATAAGCTTTAGCACACTCAAGGATCCAGTTAATTTTATTATTTACGCATATTGACAAGTAGTCATGCTGCACGTAAACTTAAAAAAAAAAACAATTTTCACAACTCAAAGATATGTGACTTATATTCGATTCTTAAATGATTCATGTCATGAAGTCTTCACGTGTCATAACGTTTTTTTTTTTCAATATGCGTTACGTTGGTTGCATGTAAGAACAAAATTATCAAAAAACGAATTCTTATACAATCATTTTAGGATTTTATTCCTAGTTATCAGTTTACTTGAAAAGTTCGCAGAACTCAGCCACCTCCGTATCTCTTTATCTTTCTTTGCTTCTTTCTGGTCGCCATTATGTTACACGAATAAGTGAAAAAAAGAAAAAGCTCTGAGCCGGTGTACCTCAGAAACTGTCATCTATGGATTCAATACGAAGTACATGAACCATCCATGACTTGATAGTTTTCGTTTATTTTAAGTCACCGTGCATTCAATGTAGCCCGTACCGCATGGATAATAGGCTCTGAAACGATAACAAAACGGAGAGAACGAATACAATACTACTTTTGTGGGCCTTTACTGTTCTTTTCTTTACCTGCAGAAAAAATTGAAATATAAGTGAACTTTATGGCCGAAAAAAAGGAAATTTGTAAACATTCGGAATTTTTAAAACATTAAGAAAAAAGATCTTAATACATATCTTTATTCAACTAGCAGTTAAAAGAGGGGTTTGGGTTCCCATCCCTTCTTCTTTCTTTCCCAAAATTAAGGGCTTTTGACAAAATTGTTAATTAAATAAAAAATTGTCGAGTTTTGAAAATAGATGGAACCCTCGGGGGACCATGTCCGCCAGGCACGATTAATGTCTTGAAAAATTATAGCACGATACTTCCAATTTCTCCATTTCAAGAGCACTTACGTGCATCGATGCTTTCGACTTGATAAGAAATCATTTTTTTCCTATTTGTCCAACGAACTTTGCATCCAATTAATGAAAGAATTGAGTTATCCTCTTAAAATTGGAAAAGAATTTACTAAAAAAAAAGGCTTTTGCTTTCCAAAACAATGCTGCATTACTCCTTTAACCATCCAAAACATTGATGCCTTACTCCTCTACCCTTTCCGACTGCTTCAAAAGTTCGAAACCGAAAAATGTTTTTACGGATTGCGTTATCACATTGAGAAACGACTCCAAACGGAAATCAAGACTGCATTTGGTTACTCAATAGAGCGCTTAATTTTCTTAGGCCTCTTATGCCTTTTTCACTGCTCTGTAGTAAGGTGTACCGCACTCTGGGAGTTCCTCACTTAATATAAGATTTCGAAAAAAAGATTTTATTTTATTCCGCTCCATTTACGATAATTAAATGTCGCTGCCATAACGTATCATTTAAAATTAATTTCGATTTGATTCCCAAGGCATGGAAACGATGCTTTAAATGATGATGTGGGAAAAAAGGAAAATATGAAAACAAGAAAAATCCATTAAATTGAAATTTCATTTTTTTTTTTTTTTTGCATCAATATTTTGATGCCGACGCCTGCCGCCATAAAGCTCTGCCAATAGTGTCATGTTTTTCCTTAATTCTTCTGTTTTTATTTTTTTATTATTATTTTTTTTTTTTTTTTTTAAGAACAAATGTTATCGTGTCATTGGATTTTTTTCATTGTTGATATTTAAATTGCGGTAATACAACCAGTGCTTGATGTTATTCCAGCACTAGAATGGATGCACTTTCGATAGATAGGCTCTATTACAGTTATGGCAAAATAAAAGTAAAAAAAAACAAAAAAAATAAAATACTCTTGGGCATGTCATAGTCAGCGTCAGTACCAACGAGTAAGCATTATTATGATTATGGTTTTACAAAACCACCACATTATGTGATTTGTAGAACGCAGCCTTCACATGTTTAGTTTTTGAAAATATTCCAAAGAGAAATGTACTAAAAGAATGAAAAAAAAAAGAAAGAAAGATAAGATCCTACTAGAGGGGGGGGGGGAGGAGAACCACTTAAATAACTCGTTGATAATTTTATACTTTGTTGATATTTCTTCTGTTGTTGTTCGTGTTGTTGTTTTTATTCTTGTTTTCATCACTTTCAAAGTTAGAAGAGCTTGTGTTTAAAAGGTTGTTGTTGAAGAGAAAAACAAATGAGTGTGTGTGTGTGTGTGCGAATGAGAAATGGGAGGAGGCTGGTGGGTAGGTGACACTTATCCCAAGCGCGCTTACGACAGTGTACTGCGATAAGTGTTGTGTTCGTAGCGTTTATTCCGTTACAAACATTTATTCGCCTACAGTTTGCAAAAGGATATTAAATGCATTTAAGCTGTGTGTGTGTGCGTAGGTTTGCTTTTTGACCTTGATAGCAGTTAAAGATTCTGTCTGTTCTATGTATGCATATATATATATATATATATAAATTTTTGTTTTTTTTCAATAATTTTTTATTTACTTACTTTCCTTTTTTTTTTAGGTTTGCAAGGCTTTGGGTATTATCTGTGAAATGGAATATTTCGGCTTAGAACATTGGTCACCGACTCAGAAAGAGTCGCGTACACGACAATGGATTAATTTGCGTAATCGTTTAACCTGTGATAGTAGTGGCAGTGGCATACAACTAATGCTAGCGTTGCGCGTAAAATTCTGGGTACCCGTGCACTTTATATTGCAAGAGAGCGCTCGTAACTTGTTTTACATGCAAGCGAAAGTTGATTTACTTGAAGGTCGCTTAAATGCTCGGAATTGGACGAATGCTGCCAAGCTGGCGGCATTAATGTGCCAAGCGGATGGTATACGTTTTACCGAAGCATCTCTCAAGTGTGAATGTCCGATGAAAATACGTAAAGAACAAGAAAAACTCAGGCAACAAGAGCAACAGCAACAACAACAACAACAACAGCAGCAGCAGCAGCAACAACATAATCAATGTTCGCATAAAACTGGCAAAGATAAAGAGCACGTGCTGTCCTTTAAAAAGCGTCGCTTATCGAAGCAAAAGTCTGTGGAAAATATTGAAAATGTTCATTGCCAGGCATCTACCTCATATGCAGCCAATACTTTAACCTTGGCCTCAACTTCGCGTTTATCATTGGAAGCGGTGGCGACGGCTAATAGCAGCGGTGCTGCTTACTCCCACGAAACCCATACCAAAGTTTGTAACGATAGTAAAACCAGTTCAAATTCTTCAAACTCCACTAACACATCCTCATCATCTTCTACCGCCAATACGACCAATACTTCACCTGCCTACGATAATGAAACTATTGAGAAATTATTGATATCGTCACCGTTAAGAATCTATGAAGACTATTTGATTCGGCCTTTCAACGAACAAAACTCGGAATTACCTGATGATTTTTTACGACAAATCGCTGTCGAACATGGAAAACTATTTACTCTAAAAATGCCAGCAAAATCAGCAAAATATTGGCTTTTACAAGAAATCCAAGATCTAGTCGGTTATGGTGAAGAGATTTTCTGTGGCGTCACAGCCAACGAAAGCTCGATACGATGTGATATAGCCGTTGGAGCGCACGGTGTTAAAGTGACTATAGGAGATAGCATAAATAAGTGAGTTACGTTCATTATAAGATCCCCTTATCGCCCCGCCATCAAAAGCAAAGCTTATTTTAAACTTATTTTAATCAGGGGCAAGCAGAAGAGATCATATTTTCTTTAGGCTCTAGTATTTGACAATAGCCCTTTGTTTAAGCCATGATATATGCATATTTTTGTATTTTTTTATGTCACTGGTAATATTTGCGTGTCATTTGTAAAAATACTATACGCGGCCATTAAATACCCCATACCATCCTATAGTTATTCATATAACCATATTGCAAAATAAAGCGTTGTATGGAAAGTGAACGAAAAAGTGGTCCCATCAGAAATATCAAAAATTGCAGCCTGTAGGTTGAACACAAAAAAAACAAAACAGACTGGCGGACAGACGGACTGACAAGCTTAAATCGATTCAAAAAGTGATTCTGAATCAATTAGTAGATTAAAAATCGACCCTAGCCCTTGTAGGTGGTGCATACATCCACACAAATCTACCTACCATAAGTTTTTACCGCAAGTGGAATGACTTTCTAACTGAAAACCAAAGGCGCATCATGTTTGTCTTTCAATTTGTCTCGCAAGTCTAAAAAACTTGCGGTAGGAAATTTTAACCGGGGATAATTATAAGTTAACCTGAGAATATGAAGAAATATGCCTGAAGAGAAAAAATGTTCTCATCAAGAGTTTGTAATGCGTTAAGTCGTATACCCAACAGAGATACTAGAGGACGTAAATATTGCAATTAGGATAAGCCTATGGTAGTCATGATCATCCGGCTTTGCTCTGCAAAAAAAAATATTCTGAAATATCCTGAAAACAGTATAGTGGGCTACGCCCGCTATTAAGTATTCCCAACCTTTCAACATAACGCGTTATATGTGAAGTGGTTGAAAACGTGACCCGATCCGAACTATTTCCAAGAGCGTTCATCCTTGAGGTAAAACATGTACCAAACGGTGTACGAAATTCGATCAAAATATATATTGAACACAAGACCACAATACGGTCGGGTGGATGGACAGACAAACCTACATCGATTCACAAAGTGTTTCTAAAAGGTGGGTCTATCTTAAGTACTTCTTAGTGTTGTATACATCCACACAAACTCTTACTAGAACTCTTACTTACTCTTGTACTAGAAGTAGTGCACGTATAAACATTTGTAATACATTAGGTTAGATATCCTATAGACACCCTAGAAAGCATAAATGTTTTAATTAGGATAACAGCGTGGAACAATGAAATCTACCGTTCATTTATTTTTGAGCGCATGATCGCAAAAATTGATATAATTAGAAAATGGAGTTCGTTCGTCTAAATTGCGGCCATATTTGATACATTTAGTTAAAGCTTAGGGCTATATGTACATGCCGAAAGGCGTGGGCGCTAAAAGTATGTCCCTATTCAGAAAAAAATATTAACAAAAATATATTTCTTTTATTCCCTTTACAGCATTCCTTTCAGTGCTATAGCGGCTGCTAAATCATTTCGTCGTACTTTTAAATTGGAATACGTTGATGATCATAATGATCGGCGAGAAGTTGAGATTAAATTGGCTAAGCATGCCATTGCGGCCGGTTTATACCGTTCAATAACGGAACGACATGCTTTCTATGTTTGCGATAAAGTTCGCGGCGTTGTAACTAATCAATTTACACGTGATCTCAAAGGCACCATAGCTTCCATGTTCAAAGAGGACACGGAATTGGGTAAACGTTATGTATTTGATATACAACGAACCAGTCGGGAGGTACACGATCAGGCGCGACGTGTTCTTCATGAACGTGGCATAGAAACTTCGGTACAAAGTGAAACGGCAACCGATGACCTTGGTAGACTTTTGCCTCGACTGGTTAGTGTTGTAAATGATGGTAACGGTGCAGCCGCTGGTTATGCTTCAGATGATTCCGCTTCTTGCAGTAGTGGTGTGAGTTTAGATGGCGCCTTATCCATGACCAGTAAACTGGATTTAGTAATACGTGAAAAGGAGGAACGAGAAGCGGCCATCGAACGTTGCGTGGACACACGTATTTCAGAGGCTATGACTTGTAAAATTTGCATGGACCGCGCCATTAATACAATGTTTAATCCTTGCTGTCACGTTATGGCTTGCGATCAATGTGCTGCTAGGTAAGTTTCCAAATTTGTTTGCAAATTTTTGAAAAAGTTTTTCTTACGCCCCTCTTGTTTTCCTTTATTTATTACAGATGTGAAAATTGTCCCAATTGTCGCGTCAACATCACTAATGTTGTAAAAATCTATTTACCGCCCGAATTACGTACACATCCTAGTCCCATTACCAGCGAACACAATCATCTTATGTCAAACAGCGATCAAGAACAACAGCAACAGCAACGCTCGGAGGGAAGTAAAGTAACTTCAGCAGCCTAGAATTGGTTTTGTTCGCTATTCTTTCGCTTCATGGAATGGGTTTGTGTACCCATAACTTGATAACAATTAAAGAATGCGAAGGAAAACAACAACAACACTCAACCATCAGTTAACTGTAAACGGGATCAAAACATCAATACTTACATCAGCAGGCAAAAAGAGTTTCTTTAGATAAATGGGAGCCCAGTTAAACATTAAAACAATATAAAGTTTAAATTGAAGTTTAAGAAAAAAAAAAAAAAAATCAAAAAAACTATTATACGGCTTGTAACTTGAATTCCTTAACGTAGCATTTAAGTTTAAAAAAAACTTACTAAAATTTTCTATTTCGTTTGTTCTCAGCGCGCCTTTCACAAATCTTTTTTCATATGCTCATTGCTTTTTAACCTCCTCCTTTTTTTCCTTCTTACTTTTTATATTTAAAATAAGTTTTTATTTATTTTTCTGTATTTGCCTGAGCGTTCATTCGTTCAGTTGTGTGTTTAACTTGTTTGTTTTTAAATTATTATAAGTATTTATTTTTACTGTTTATATATATATATATATATATATAAATATATATTTATATAAGAGACTATATATAATATATATATAAATGTATGTACGTATGTTATATGTATGCGTACACGTATATATATATATATATATATGCAAGTGTGTATTCGCATAGTTTATATTTACACACTTTCTTCAAGTGTAATTTGAACAAAGAACAACAAATTGAATAAACATTTAATTTAAAAATCTTAAATTATTGCCACAAATCCAAACAATGCAAAATTTTGAAAAAAAAAAAAACCTTAACTTAGTTTTATGATTATGTGCAATTGTATGCCGAATAATATTTAAAAAAAAAAAAAAAGAAAAAAAACGAAAACAAAAATGAAATAAATTAATTAATGCATATAAACAATAATTGCATTCTTAAAAGATTCCGAACGGTCTGATTTTATAGGGAAATCAGAATATGAATATACCTTCATTCATCCAACTGAGTCCAAGGTCGCAAGCTTAAATCATTTTTCATATAAATAGTAAGGCCCTTTCGCCTTAACCTTTGATTGCATAGTACCAGAGTAGTCAAAAACTACCATTTGTGTATGCATATATCTATGCAACAATAACACAGTCAAAAAAGTACCGGGAAAATGTATATAGACTCAGTTTGCAGCAAGTTAAAATATTGCTTTGAAAATAAGCTTTCAGGCAGAGAAGATGACATGGTCATTTGCCAAACATGTGCACAAAGCTATGCGTCCAGGTATTACCAAGAAAAAGAAAAAAAAAAAAAGTAATAAAATTATATTCAGCTGTAGTCGAATCTTTTATAACCACCATCTTAGACATCCTATAAAAACGAAAAATAGACAAAAAAAGTACATTTACATACTCTACAATATTCGGGGGGCGTGGCAGATTTTTTCTCTTTCTATTAAAAAAATGTGTAAATTTCTATCGAGCACAATATCCAACAAAGAAATTCCCAGCTTGTATGGCTTTGTAGGCATGTCCTTTGCCCGATCTGAGCCAATCGCCCAAATTTCTAACATAAGAAAATTTATCATAGGTACTACACAGTTTAGCAGACGGACTTGATTAGGTGCATTACGAATTGGACAGTGATCAATAATGCATATACTATATAGGATTTTTGAAGCCTACCTCTGGACGTTATAAAATTTTTGACCAAAAAAAGAAATATTGGTACGCATGGCTGATTTTTTACATTTTTGTACAGGAACTGTAACATTGCTCACAGAGTACATGCAAATTTTTGTAGGCTTATCAACTGTGGTTTGCTAATAACGAGCAAAACACCAGTTTTCCACCTTTAGAAAACAGAAGCGCATTAAATTTACATTGTACTGTAGGGGTGTGCTTCGATCAACTTGACTCGTGCCTGCGCGCAAGGACTTTCAATGTTTCCATCACATTTAAGGTCGGTAACTTCACTTTTGCAGCCAGAACAATGTTTGTAACAGACATTGCGCACACTGACCGACGTTCATCCTTAAATTGAATCAGAATTTAATGCTGATCAAGGATAGATATACTTTGTGGGGTCTCTAAAGTTACCTTGTTTGTGTTGCAAGCGTTTTGACAAAATTAACATACTCGCACCATTCGATGGTAAGCATAAAAAAGCCGGGCAATCGGGAAACGCCAAAATGTCATCATCATAAGATCAGTTTCGGTATGCAATCCATATGACCTTTAAAGTGAGATCGGATGGAATTTATTTGGAACACATTATCTCGGGAAAACCTTCAATATGTCGCCTTGGCAGCCAATATCGAGGTCACTTCAAAGGCAATTGCTTATGAATCAAAAAAAGCTCTACACTCGAAATTTGTGCTTTGTATACAAGCGCAAGTTAAATAAATTACTTACATAGGGATGTGCCCTTTGTCAAAAAAGTTCCATGAGAAGACTGCTGCCTATCAATTTTTTTCTGGAAACACATAGGGAATAGTTACTTCAATTCAGGTAAGGTAAGTGTGTACGACCTCGAAAACTCATTTTTAACACTTATTCGTTACGTCTTCTACGGCTATGAACATGCCAATGCTTGCTTAGTCCAGCACTTGGATCACTTCTTGAAAATTAATTTTTTTCTTCGAGTTAACTTTTTGACGTCAAGTGAAATAATTGTCCACGGATTGATGGCTTGAAATTTTGCAAAGGGAAGAAATCACGTAATAACGAAGATAGAGGCCAGAATTTTCCGGGGACTCCTGGGAGCTTAAAAAAAACTCACACACATTCAACAACTTCTTTGCCATGCAAAGGAAGACAATGAAACAGCAATATCCGAGAAAGTTATTAAACATATTGTCAAATGAATAAAAATAAGTAAGAAAATTATATTAAGTCGTGACAGAATCTTTTATACCCATAAGCGTTATCTTAAAAAAGACTACTCTAGGAGGTTAGATGGATGCGGTCGATGTTTTCTATTTTCAAAATAAAAGTGGAGAAATCTATAAACTGGATGTGTTGTACTTTATGAGTAACAAGCAAAAAACGCGAAAAGCAAAGATGTTCACAGTTTCTGTTGGGTAGGCGTGTGCTCGTTGTAGGCGTTCGCTTTGAAACATTTAGCTCATTTTCAAATTTCTTTGAAAATATACGCGCGAATTTTTACTACGGATTATACACAGTTAGTCAGACGGACAGACGACAGATGAGCGCACAGATATGCTTACCTGCATTCCGAATTTGAATCGCGTCGAGAATTTATATATTTTGTGGCGATTCTGAAGATTACTTCTGCGCGTTACGTAAGCATTGAAATAAAAATTACCTTCTAATATATTATACTATTGAGTAGGCATGATCATTTTTGTGCAGGTACTGCAGCAAACAATCCGCGTGCAAATTTTCGTAGATTTATCTGCCAACCTGTTTGCAAGAACTCCCTTTATTTCTGCCCAATTTGCAATTTTTAGCTTCATTATTGCGACCAGGAGAATGTTTACAACAAAATTTGCACGGACGGACAGAATTTGATTCAGGATTCGGGATGCTGATCGAGAATGTATGCACGTTATCTCTGGATTCCACCTGCGCGTTGAAAGCCTTTTCACAAAATGACTTGTTACAGTTATTCATACAACAGCTTTTCAAAACAAGACGTTGTATGGGAAGTGGTCGAGAAAATGTTCTGATCCGAGCCATTTTCTATACTGTTCGTGTCTCGACCAACACATGTCAGAATATCAAAAATACAGGTTGAACACAAGAGAACAAGACGAATAGGCGGACAGACAAGCTTAGCAAAGCCCACCAGACAAAGCGGGACGGGAGCCAGCTTTTATTACACCGATCGTTTCAGGAAATAATTCTGATTCTGGTCTGCCTGCTCTAATCAGCCTGACACTGAAGTCTGCCTATGAATCTGTCTGCATGTTCGTCTAATGTCTATGTATATTTGTGTTCAACCTACAAATCTCAATTGAAAATGGTTCGGACAGGTTCACTTTCTCGACCACTCCCCATATATCGCTTTATGTTGAAAAGTCATTACTTGAAAAAAAAATATGTAATTTTCAAGATTTTTCGACAAAACTCGAATTTTAATAGTACTTTGATTCGGCCGGGATACTGTATTGAACCCCTCCTTACCCTTTTTACACGTCCTTCGAAAACCGAATCTTTATATGCTATAAAGGTCTAAATTTCAATACTTTATTGAAAATTGGTTCATAAAAGTAAATTAGCAAAGAAATCGTCCATACCGACTTTGGACCATGGAATTTGAAACACTTGGGTATATTTCTTGGTCCCGACTCCATGTAAAATTTGCCATGCATTGTAATCCCTTCAAAAATACCTTTAATTTTTAATATATCGAGATGAAAACTGATGCACTAAAGCAGTTTAACAACAAAAGTAGCAGCAGGTAAAGTTGATAACATATATATAAGGGTTCTCGCGATAAGCAAGCCCTTATATAGAGGAAAAGAATAGTTTATCGATTTTTATGACGGAAACTGAGAAATAATAAAACTTTTAAGAAGTAATTCTAGTTTGCTAAATTTCAATCAACCAATTTGATATTTTTGGCATCCTCCGATATATGGGCTTTCAAGAAAAGCCTTTGCAGAAACATAATGCGTAGTAGTTTTTAGTATATTTTCACCCAACGGAGCAAATAACTGTATTAGAGAAGGTGGGGCTTAATATCTCATGGTTAGCCTTGCCCGAATATAATGTTTCTGTTTGTTTTTTTATTTTATTTGGTTTTTTTCTTATTACATTTTGTATTTATTATATATTTTTAAATTTCTCTTTTAATAAATCGCATACAAGATAAGAAATATGGTTTAGATTTTCGGTATAAAGATTGATTTTATAAATTGTAACATGTTTGATGGGATATGTTAACGACTCTGGGTTTCATTTAAAACACTGGTAACACTAAAATCAAGGACGAACTGCCGGCATGTGGCAGCGCTCTGCAGTAGTCTTCTTTGTTGTTCCATAATTCCGATGAAAAAAGTTCAACGTAGATTTTTATTAAAGAATTTAATAGAGAAAAACTTTAGTAAATAAATTTTAATTAACTGTAAATTATAATAAAGAAGTTATTATAAATTATGTAAAAATCTTTAACAACATTTAGAGTAACAGTAGCAGTTTGATAATTAAGAAATTACAAGTATTTTTAAAGAAAATCTACAACGTGAGTGACGAAACAAAAACGAAAAGAAAGTGAGTGTAAAAAAATGGAAAAAAAATTATATTCGTGTCAGGAATTTCTAAAAAATTCAAGCATTATAAAAATATGATAGCAACCTCCAAAGAAAACTAACCATCGCTAAAATATACCAGGAATTTTATATATATATATATATACATATAGATATGCATGCATATATATATACATGTATTAATATATATATAAAAACTGTTGAAATATTTAACTAGTGGACTGGCTGCTCGACATTTTACAATGAAGACGACTGTGTTGTGTGTTTATAGAAAAGTGGGTTTTAAAAATTTGTATAAAACAATTTTGGTGCATGGTTGTGTTGCATGTGTGTGCATGCGTGTGTCGATTTTTAAATTTTGAAATTTTTTTCTCGTGTCAATTAATTGCAATATTATTAATATATAGAAATGTGCATCGTCCCTTCAGCCATATTAAATGGCATTCGGTTTTTGTTTGTGGCCCTTACAACGGTTCTATGCATACATGGACTCTTATTGCTGTATGAGGCGGTGTTTGCTTGTTTTTATGCACATATATACTTCATTCACATATTTTCCCCAACTTTACTCTCCGGGTGGCATTTGTATTCTTTATTTGTCTTCATATTTTATTATTCTTTTTTTCAATGCAGCTAACTAAACACAAACAAACGCACACACACTATAACAACAACAAACACTTCATAACAAAATTTTTGTTGCAATTTTTTTGTTGTTTTTTTTTTTTATTTTATTTTTCAATTTTTGTGTATATGCATATGTGTGTTTATATATGTTTGCCTATTGATGCAGAAATCTCGCGCTCTGTTAACTACTTGCGTACTGTTTAGCTTTAAAAAGGCTATTGTAGTTTGTTCGTTTATTTTTGGATGTTTTACAAATGTTTACAATATCACAACAACAACGTCGTCGTCATCTTTGAATTTTAAAAGAAATAACCGCGTATAAAACGGCAACAACAAAAGTGCCTAAATGTGTGATAAGCGAAATTGTTTAGTTGTCTCAATGTTGCGTGAACTTTCTTGGTAACACGTCGGTAAACGTTAAGGCGACGACACCTCCGTTATAGTCTCATTGAAATCCATCCATCTGGCAGTTGTGGACTTTATTTAGGTCAAGGTACAATGCCATACAAAAAAATTGATTACATACCACAGCATAATTGAATATATTTTCATATTTGTTTCTACACATTGTTCTGCTTTTCAGGTTTCAGTAACTACTGTGAATGATGGAAAAAGCCAAAGCTTATATAAAAAATGAATTACGCACAGGGGGTTTGCCGCCGGCTGAACCTCCACCTATTGCAGGTGGCAATGTAATAAATCCCTGCAGAACTCCAACACCTCAGCAGCATTACAGTAGTTACGCTCCGGCCGCCCATTATTATCCGCATCAGTACCATCCACAGCAATCGGTTGCTATTGAATCACCTCACAGGCCTACTAGCCATCATTCAGTTGGGCCGGAACTTATGGATGTAGTACCCTTATGCTATGTATGCGGTGGTCAAGGTGGCTATGAGCATATACGCGTTCGTGCTAATTACCAAAGACCGAGCGATCCTTATTTTCCCTTTCTGGAGCGTCATGAACCGCCCACAGGGGTGCCGCAAGTTACGAATAATCAAATGTATGTGTTGACATGCATGCTATGTTATCGATCACTAAATGAACAATGGGATGCGTATGAACGGGAGAAAAGACCACATTCACAACGGATCTATCATATGAAACGTGTAGACGGTAAAGGATACATTGGGGCCGATATTGCAACTCAAGGGGAATATGCTGCCCAAATGTTGGGTTTAAGTGCTGAACATTTAACGCAAAGCGGTTATAGTGATATTCAAAATTCGTATCATCCACAGAGGTCACACTACCGTAACGAGTCACCACATTTTCACCATTCATCTACATCGCGTAATGGCTCGCCTAGTCCGGCCTTAACATTACAGCAAGACTACTATACGCGAAGTTCTCCGTTGCCAAAAACTACTCATCATGGACGTCCGCAATCAAGGGGCGAGACAAGTGCAATTCAACAAAATCCGCATCACCATTTGACTTCACCTTCTTCCAGACCTGCTAGTGCAGTTGGAACTGTATATGAAGGTTTAAATATCAAACCATCTTCTTATGCTCATCATAAACTCAAAATTGGACAATTAAATTATCCTAATGCTTTGCCACATAACAATTACAATGCTCAACAACCACAACAACCGCCACCACCGCCAACAACGCATTACACGCCTCAAGCCCATCAACAATCCGAACTTTATTTGCATTCAACAACGAAATCGAACGTAGCTCTTTCACCGGTGGAACAAGCGCGTCGTCTCAGTTCGACACCGCATCATCATCACCAGCAGCATGCAGCCTGTCCGCCCAGTCCGTATAGTTCCGATTATCCCACATCACGGGAAGATGATGTTTTGGATTTACGCAATACCTCAGTAAGTCGGAGTAATTCCATACCTCCGCCTCCGCAGCCCTCATTGTCTACTACGCCGCATCTAAATACAAGCACATTGACAACTGCCACCGTTCCAGCCGTCGAAGTGGGAATTTTAGATCTCTCTATGCCCGATAAAAATTCAGCGACTGAAGTTTGTTATGCTTGTGGAGAGGAACAAAGACGTGGGAGTTTAATGGAGATTAGCATCATGTTTTCAAAAGATCAGAAAAGTGATGATCATCCTTGTTTTCCCATCTTCAATGAATTACATCCCAGGCCAGCACGTTCGCGTCCAATGGATCCCAGAGGGATGATACAAGCTTGTCAATTGTGCTACGATCATTTAATGAAGCAGTGGCATCATTATAAGGTACGTGAAAGTTATCTTAGTAAGAGCTTCCAAGACTTAACGGGAATAGGGTCTTAATCAATCGTTTGTTTCATGCTTGGTCTTATCCAACGTTAAGACAATAAGCACAAAAGCGAAACAGACAAAGAGTTATAAAATGATTCGTTAGGGCCATTATGTTCAAAAACATTTTCGAGAGATAATAGGCTTCCTTTATGTGTGACAGGAACTGTCTTTATTGCAGAAATGAAACGAATCTAATTCCAAATTGAAATTCATTTTAGGTAGAGAGAAGACAGAGTGTATAATCCCTTCATGCGGTAATATGAGGTGACACGTAAGAAAATGATTTTTCTTTTGCTCAAGCATTTTGCATTTCTCAGCACGTACCACTTGCTGTGCCTTAAGGATTTGGTATTTATTTATCTCAAATGTCTTCTTTTAATTTTGGCCACAAAGGTCACATGGTGGTTATCTTTCGTAATAACGCTAATTACAAAAGATAATTTTCGCTTTCTTCAAGAGAGTGGCGTATATGTTTTTTTACCATATATTAGTTACTTACGCTTACGCTACTTACTACGCTTGTTAGGGGTTTACTGGTAATCTGAAGATAGGCAGTGTCATAGTCAGCTGTTTTTACACAGCTGTACACGTACCGACATGTAATACAAAGGTATATTGAGTTTGTGCGAATGTATGCAACATCCAGAATGATGGACGAACCTTTTTTTTATACTAATCTACGTTTGTCTATTGGTCTTGTGTTTTCGTATTCAGCCTACGGGTTACAAATTTTGAGGCATTGTGATGAAATTCGATATACCGACATGTCTTAACCCAAAGATAAATGATTGCTTTGTTCGACCACTTTCCATATAGTGCCTTATTTTGAAGAATCGTAATGTAATTAAGTGTATCAAGCATAGTGGTTTAATGGTCGGCAGTGGCCCACTGAAGGGTTGTTGCTGGGTTAATTCTACACTTACCATAATCAATCTTTGTTCAGGTCGTATCGCTTTTTCGATCGCTTCCCATATATGACTTTATTTTGAGAAACCGTTATATGAATACCTGTATCAAGCGAAAGGGTGTACCGTGTGCAATAGTAGGCCGTGGCTTACTATATGATTTTTATTTGTTCAATTCTATAATTGCGATAACCAGTCTTTGGCACTTCGCTACCTTGCCTCCCTTTTTCATTCTTTTAAATGTAATTATATTGAAAATTGTCCTAAAAGAAATGTTGTTCGATTTTTTTTGCCTAAACCTAAAAAACTGGAAATATCATTAATTTAATTAATTTTCTTTGTAATGAAATTAAAATTCATTGCTTTCACAGAAACTAAATTGAGTCGATCCGACCGCGAAAATAATGATAAAAGAAATAGATCATGACTTCATCATTGCCCCATGTATTATTTGCAGGCATTCTCAACCCGCTGCAGATATTTCGCGTTTAAATTTCATACACTCAACTCATATTCTTGGCCAATGTAATATTTCAAGTTCGTTTAGCCGTGTCCTACGGTCCTGTTATTGTTCTCGTTCGAGAGAATTCATATTCAAAGGTTAAAAAGAAACTTAACGCCAGCGTTTATTAGTGTAGGTGCACAAATCAAGTTTAAAAATGAGGCGTTATGCGCCCATAAATAACGCGCACCTGTAGTAGTTAAAAGTTTATGAAAACACAAATTTCAAAATATAATTTAATAACACATTGTAGCAGAAAAATCAGATCCATATATAGAGAAATTTCATAAAACTATAAATGGTGCAATAAACTAAGCAGATGTCGGCATATTATAACCTTTGTTAGAAATTATAAAAATAGTAAAAAATTATACGCAAACAGTTTAATTTTCTAACGATAAATTAAATTTCAACAAATTAAACAAAAAATAAATTCTCAACAAGACGAGCATTAAATATAACACATTTTTAATTGCATTTCATTTATTTTTGCTTTGCTTGTTTACAATATATATATATATATATATATATATATATGTGCGTTTAAACACAAGTGTTTATATATATATATATATATATATATATATGTATATGCATTTGTAAATGTAGATGATGTATTTGTGTGTATACTTATTGTTGTTGTTATGTATATTTTTGTAGCGGAGGCGTTACTTTTGTTTTCTTTTTTTTCTTTTTTTTTGTATAAAGTAATCATTATTGAGATGATGGGATGAGAATGAATGAATTTATTTAAAATGCATCGGACGGACGAGTGAAATAGAGAAAATAGTTTACATTATTAATAACGTTAAATATTGTATACATACATACACATACATATATATATATATATATATATATTTAGTGTATATATAATAAATGTGGATATGTGCATATCTTGCGAGGTCCATATGAAAAGTTTTTAGCTTGGGCGCATAACTTGTTTAGAAGAAATGCAATTTTTTTTCATAGGTCTCTTCATCTATTCTTCCATCGATTCAGTTTAAAACTCAGTCCACGCGTTCATCAAGTTCGAGACCGTATATTTTTGGTATAAAGACAAGGCTTGTGGGAATACAGATTATCGATTGCATTTAATCGCTTCTTCCATTACAGAACTCTCATGTGTATATTTTAGTTGTTCACTTCAATTATTTCGCTTCTTGGGTTTTTAAGACTATGAAGCATTATATCCATACATGTATGGTGATAGTTAAGAAAAACCCATACTGCAGAACCTGTGAAGACACCATCTTTAAGCAAATTACATTCATTTTGCATTTGCAGTGCGATTCTTCCATTCATCGATTTTCTATTTCTTTTAAGTATTTACTAAAGGTTTTCATCTCGTGAACGATAACAAATTTAAGTGACAAAATCAATTAAAACAATTTTTTTTTTAATTTTGGGAAGAATTTTTTTAAACCTCAGGGCGAAAACATTTATTTCCCTAAGTTTATGTTAAAAACATACTAAGGATCATCCTTTAGGGTCATCCATGCGACATATATGTGCATAATGGTACGATTACATCGATTCGAATATGTTTGCAAGATCATCTTCTAAACGAAAGACTTCGAAAAGGGCGATAAAAACAGTTAATTTTTAGGTCATAATAGTTTAACTTACAAAGTTGAGTTTTGACAAAAAGACATGTTATCACGCTACCCGTGGCATTTTAATTTAGAGAGTTGAGTTTTGATAAATGCAATTTCTCGTGTGCTGGAAGCGGCCCCCGTTGCATATTAATTTATAAAATTAATCTCAGGGGACAAATTTATATAATCATGAACTGAAAACAGTACACGTGGCAAGGAATATGCGTTGAAAGGAGACAAGGGAACGTGTAATGTGATTGAGTCGGATCTTTTAATAGCCATCATTAAATCCTAGACTAAGTTCCGTTAGACCAAATAGACCAAAAGCCATTATTTGGGAAAAGTGGAATACTGGTTTCGAATAACTATTTAATCTTCTCTTTATAACTTTACTGATCACTCAATAGAGCTGCACTTTGCATATTCTTCCCATGTCGTCCTCGTATATGAATTTTAAGTAGTTTTTGGTGTGAATAGCAGCATATGTAAGAAAATTTATTATAATATTTAAGTAACGGTTAATGAGGTCTCCGAGAATGTGAACTCTAATTGCATAAATGGCCATCGGAATGCATACAATACACATTTATATTAGTGTGCATGTAAAAAATAGTCAAGGTTAACGTTTTCCCGTCACGCAGTCAGTCATTCGTTGAATTTTGATTAATGTCTTTTAATTTTGAAATTTTAAATTACACGACAAATGTAACATTTCTCACTATCCACGTACGTAACGTACGTGTACGTAAATATCTATATCGATTGTTTTTTACTTTGCTAAATATATATTTTCAATTAGTTTTTAATATTTATTTATTTATTTTTTTTTGTTTTCTATTTAATTTCGAATATTTATCAAAAAAAAAAAAAAAAAAACGATAAATATTTACAGAATTTTTCTGAATGATTTTACATTAATTTGTTTTTCGGTCAAATGGTTGACTTAAAATGTATGGTATTGTGTGATGCGATGAAGTGTTGTGGTGTGAGTGGAGTTCATATACAGTTAAAGAGAAAACAATCGCAAATTTTTTGTTGATGATGTTTATATAAATTTTTTTTATATATCGATAGGAAGAGAAAATGTTGCAATTTACTAGTTTGAGGTGAATTTTGCAGGTTCGCGAAATGTTCCTCTGTAAAAATCACTTGGATTTTTAGTAATTACAAGCGCTTGGGCCATTGTTTGCTTAGAATGCTGATAGAGTTTGGTTTGCTTTTGCTTGGAATATATCGTTCGAATAGCGAGGCCTTTGGGGTTATTTTATTTAAGGCAGCCAGACAATGTTGATAGGCGAGTTAACCGCTCGAGAGGTAGGCAGAAAGTTGGACTCAGTAGTTGCTGGTTTGAATAACAAGTTAGCGTAGACCTCCGTAGCCTATGAACCGCTAGACATCGAGAGACCCATCTCATCCTATCACTTTGACCTTGTTGAGTTCCAAGTATAGATTGGACTGGCAAGTAAGTGGTGTGTAGGACAAGGAAGCATATACCTCAGTGGCCCATGGTCCGCTCGTCAGCGAGAGGTTTATCTCATAACACCGCTTTGGCTTGCTTAAGTTGCGAGCGGAGATTGTGCTGAAAAACGGATAGCCTGAAGGAAAAGCAAGTGTAGACCCAGATAGCCTATAAGCAGCCAGTTACCGGGTGATCCATCTCATCACATCACTTTGAGTTCCGAGAATAGATCGAACTCACAAACAAGTGATGTGGAGAACAAGGTTCCATATACCACGGTAGCCCACGACCCGCCAGTCAACGGAGAATTCATCTCATCAGTTCGGTTTAGTTTATTTGAGATCCAAGTATAGATTGGACTGAAGAACAAACTAACGTAGACCTCATTAGCCTATGATTTGCCAATCACCGGTCAATCTATCGCATCACTCCACTTTTACTAACTTAAATTCCTTAATTAGGGCTCAGACCGTCTCCATTCTTAAGACCGATTAACCTTAGGTTTCTTTTTATATTTTATATAAAAATTAATAATTAATAATAATAAAGCGTGATTAGGTTATTGTGGACTCTGTGCCAAAAATGAACTTTCATTGTAAAATAAAAAAACGTTCGAGATGAGCAAGTACTTATTCAACGACGCTATATGTCTTTAGATTTGTCAAATTTGACCTGAGCTTGAAGATACTTAAATATAGGCTGATCAGACCAACGCATTGTTGATCCAAGAGATAGAAAGATGCTCAGGCGGGGGAACAGGTCGAACCGAGGAACAGAAAAATGATAAGACCAAAAGATGTTCATGACTAGTAGACAGTCGGGTTGAGACCTCTACATACATTTTCCCGTATAATCTACAAATGATTCTACGACACTTGGACGAGAATGAGAATAATAGGTCATCCTCATTTAGTATTAGAGAGCAACGAAATTTCGTTCTTTTCGATCAAAACCTTTGCAACACTCAGAAGGAAGTTTCAGAGACCCAATGAAGTACATATGCATGTTCATAATCTTGGATATAAACTTTTGACTTGATTTAGACATTTTCGAGCGTCCGCTTATCCGCCCATGTCTTGCGATCGCTTGGAAAGC
This sequence comes from Glossina morsitans morsitans, assembly GCA_001077435.1. Lineage (NCBI taxonomy): Eukaryota > Metazoa > Arthropoda > Insecta > Diptera > Glossinidae > Glossina > Glossina morsitans. The sequence continues at coordinate 14,222 of CCAG010013928.1, read as the reverse complement.
AGTTGAAAATAAAGCACAAAAAGGAAATCAACACGTGCCCAAGCAGATGTTCGCAGTGTTATAAAAATAATATTCGAAGCGAATTGGTGCGTAACATGCACAGCATGCGAGGGAGCAATAGTATGTTGCACTTTGTTTTAAACAGTTGGGTGTTATACCCTACCACAATTGTGACGCAAGGTAAGCTTCTGCGGATATATTCAAAATCCAGAAGGACTTGAGATGGATCCACCTTCTATTACACCGACCGAATCAGAATCACTTAATGCATCGGTCTAAGTTTGTGTGTCCGCCTACTACTTTTTTTGCCCATCTACAAGCCGAAATTTGGGGAATATTTTGTGGAAATTTGGTACACCTTCATATTTTGGGCCAAGGACGAACACTATTGAAAATGGTTCGCATCGGATCAGATGTTTGACCGTTTCCTATATGACACTTTATTTTAAAAAGCCGTTATATAAATAACCGTGTTAAGCGAAGCGTTAGGTAGGGCGTTTAATGCTCGGCCGTGTCCCACTATATCGTTTATGCTTGTTTGTCAATAAAATAAATTTTATTTATGAACAAAAATTAAAAATTGACCCCGTTCTTAAGAAACCAACAGGCAACGTTTCATTTTTTATCACAAATAGTTAATTTTAGAGCCTGCAACATTGTGGTCAATTTATGGCGAGTATACTCGCTACATCCAGAAAATAGTTAATAGATAAAAGGTTAAAAATGCTCGTTGCTTAGCTCGGCGATTTTAAATAACGTGTTAGTTTCTAACTTTTCTTTTCAGCATAAGATTCGTGTCTGAATGAAAATATATATTAATATCTTTCATAACGAGATACATTAAATGAGCCAAAAGTTCACAACGCATCCACATATATATGTGCATCAAAGAGGCCACAAATTTTGTGATCTCAATAGATGTCTTTCTGTACATCTAAGAAAGCTTTCAAGCAAGTTTCTCTTATCATTCTCATGAGTAAAATCGTTTTACAGTCCCGCGCCCCCTTAAAAAAACTGCCAATTTCCTCTCTTCGTTCAAGCTTTATCCTTGAAAATATCGTGAAAATGTAGATATATCGAATATATGAAGATCTCTCCTCTGTCTTGCAATGGAACGTTATATGTATTATCAGTTAAGGAATTTCTGTCTAAGACAAATATAAGAGTGAACATTTGATTCTTAAGAGATAGTCCCAAAAGCAGAAGTTAACTTCACTATTGTAATTATTGTGTACTTTTAGGCGCTGAAAAAAACGATAATGGGGTCACAGTTTAACCACTTATCTTAGATCCATTATTTTAAAACCATTTTTAATATATTATTTTTAATTGAAGGTTAACTACAAAACAAAAGTTTTTAACTAGCAGTCTTCGTTAGTAATTATTCTTTTTTCACCGATCTTTTCGTTTACATGAGTACATTTCATTACATTTACTTACATTACTGTGATCGAATGTCATTAAATTATTTTTATTTGCTTTTTTACCTGATGTTAGTCATATTTTTATGAGCTGTTATTTTTTAGTTTTTCTTATCCAATTAGTAGTAGTTAACTGGACGGAATTTTACTGCTAAATATAACTATCATGTACGATGTAACTGGATTTCGCGAAATATATTTATTATATAATGAAAGATAAATTTATCTGGTTTCGCGCGATTTATATCGAGTTTCCTAGATAACCGTTCCATAAGAGTTGTAATCGATGCAGATATTCGCATATGTTGGGGAGGGGGTCCCGAAATTTCCTCTCGAGGCCTTGGATTATGGGCTGTGAAGAGTTCAGATGCTTATAAGCGAACTGTAATTCTCCGAAACCTCAATACTTTTGGGTATTGATATAGCACGAGTGGTATTGTTCTCCTGTATAGCAGAGACACAAAAGAGTTTTCTCCACGAAACAAGTCCTTTAAGATGAATATTCAGCATTTTCAGTGTTCGTACTCATTCGTCGAGTTGCCGCATTTCAACCGCACCGGCGGCCTTTGAAGTAATCTATCAGACAAAAGACTTTTATCCACCTATCAAGTCCTTTAACAGAACTACTTGGCATGCACACTCATACGTCCTAGAAGTTTTCGCGTACTCCATGACACATAATCACGACTCATCGCTGTTCAACAGCATTGACCGCCTTTAAAAAAACCTGGCAGCAACGGTCCTTCCCAATTACTGCTCTCCTCTTTCCTCTCTCCCTGGCCCTTAATTTGTCCTCATCGCCACCGCGTTCATACGTATAGACAGAATTCCTCCTAAAGTGGCTGATCAAAAAAAAAAAGGAGAAAAGTAATCTAACCATTAGTTTGATTTTTTCTATTATTGAAAATGTCCCTAAGTTGCTTTAAAAATATTTATTCTAATTATTTTAGTTTTCAAATTTCTTTGGTAAAAATTGTTCTTAACAATTGCTAGATTGTTGATTAGAACTTCTGAAGACATTTTAAGTGTAAAAAAGTTTCTGGTACGTACCGTCTGCCTTACGTTTCGATTATCGCTAATATAGTTAGGGCGTTGGATGTTTTCTGATAATCGTTGGATATTAAATTAGAATAGCAATGAAATCTCTCGTAATTGATGCAATGTTGACAGAAAGTCGGATAATCTTAAATAATTCTACGAAATTATTCGTAACATTTTACTTTGGAGAGAGAATTTGCAATTGTTTTACTATTAACGGTTATGCGTATGTGTGGGAATTATTTGCTTGCTATTCTGCCATTCTTGGTTTCTGGTTGATAGATATCATTGAAGCTGCATATTCAATTTGCAACACTTTCAACTATTAAATGGCAACAACAATAAAAACAACAACAACAACAACAACCACTACAAAAACAGAAACAATAAAAAAAACCATAACACTGACTAAGAATAACAACAATTTCTGCGTAAAATTTCATTTGATATAAATATGCAAACTTATGTATAATACAACTTATGCAAGTAAACACGCATACGTATATAAACATACATATATATACATGGAGTTTATGTATATAAACCACATATAATTTTCATTGCACGAAAATGGAAGGTTTTCCGTGATGTGGCGTTGTGTTCAGTTAGACTTGGATACGCCAAAGCATGTGTTGTTAACTGACTGTATCGTATGTACGTGTGCGTGTGCAAGTGCTCTTGTATATGTTTATTGGATGGTTAAATACAATACATACTTGCTTGACGTTTCATTCGATTTGTTTGTCTGCCTGCCTCTCTGTCCATCTTTCTGTCTGTCTGTCTGTCTGTCTATTTGTCTGTATGTTTGTTTGCCTATGCGCCCATTGGTTTCTATGTCGTGTTTATATTTGCCGGTATATACATGATTGTTTGTTTTTATATTTGTCCGTATATGCATGTATGAACATTTCATATACCACTATAGGAGCGGGTATATTAAGTTTATAAGAAAACCTTGTAATAGGGGTGTGTAACTAACTAAGCCGATCCATTCGAACTGTCTGTCTGTTTGTCAACTGAAAATTATTTTAATCTCGGAAGTTAATTTAAAATTTTTCGTTTTTACCGTCGCCTGAGTAACTAGAAAAAACGTAAAATACGTTCAAAGATATTGCAAAAATCGCAAAAATTATTTAAAAAAAAGGAAAAGAAAAAATTTTAAAAGTTTTTAAAGTTAATTAATGCACAAAGAATTTTAAAAAATATTAATTAAGTCGCTTCCCGTTAGTGTTAAGATAATGCTCATTATGTTCTCAGAAGCACTTCCCCGTCATGCATGTGTTAAGTGTATTGCTCTCCTGGTATGTTGAATTAGGGCGACGGGTTTGTGTCTATGCCCTACTTTGTTATTTATACCGTGCTTGGATTCATCGCAAAGCAACAACAGCGATCCTGGTACAGCTGATTAAAAACATTCAACGCGTCAGGGATTTTGGGAAGTACGTACATTTTCGATCAATATGTTTAACAAAATCCATTTTATCTGTCCACGTTTTGTATAGGAAAAGCCACTTGGCTTTAAATTTCCTTTTGTTGAAAACTTACGAGAATATATATATACATACATACATATATATATATATGTTTCAATTGCAACTTGAAAATTTTGCTTAAGGTTTAAACGAAATGAACAGTGTTACACTGAGCAACATCACTGAGATATCACAATTCACAATTATTTTTTCTCTTTGTGGTTTTTGGTGACTTAACGGGTTTGTTGTACAGCAAATTAGATTTCGGAGAGTCTAGGAGCGAGATTATTACTATGTTGAAACACCAAATTTAATACAAAGTCATAAAAACACACATTGTTTTCTATTATGACTAATGACCGATCACAACGCCAGAGTATAGCTGTAAATTAATCATTTTCGATGTCATATTATATCGAGGTAATTAAACGTATTAAAGATTCGGGTCGGTATAACCAATAATCCTACATGAATAGAATGAAATATATTTACATAAAAGGTTTATACAAAAAGCTTTACCAACATTAACGTTACGTAACGTAAAGTCATTATTTGAAGTTTACGAGAAAATGTACCTACAGCCAAGCAGTTTTCGCACGCAATGTTACGCTAACGTAAAAAAGGATAAGGCTTAGAAAAAGGCTTAGGTGGAGAGCAGAACTCCTTTTTTGCGGGTCGCGCTCTTTTTAGCTTCTTTTTGGGATTTGTACCTTTTTTCTAGGAAATAGCACAGCTTATAGCTAAAGAAAAAGGTGATTGTCATTACCTAGACTTCTTAAGTTGGGAATTTCGAGAGTGATATTTAAAATTGGCATACTCCGATTTTCATTTGGGAAACAGTTTTATCCTCAAAGAATGTGCTTCGATCTTTATTTACACAACTGTTCTTCGTTTAAACGAATATGCTTATGTTTTCGTCTGATCAACAGAACCTCTCCGAACGCAATGCATCGGGATGTTTAGTCAAAAATTTACTGAGGTTTTCATCTGGCGAACAATTTTGCCCTAAAAAATAGTACCTCGATCTTTATTCATCCAACTTCTCCTCGTTAAAAGAAAATCAGTTCTTCTCTATAAACAATGTATTCAGATTTTGATTCGTCTTAGCAGTCCGCCCATAGAGGAAAATATATGATCAGACTTTCAAGCCAGTAGTTACTTTTGAGAAATATGCGCTAAGATTTACATCCTTCAAGCTTTCCAAAGCAACTAAAAAAGTGTACTGAGATTTCTATCCATTGCATAGTTCCTCTCTAAAAATGCTGTGCTGATATTTTTATCCGGCCAGCAATTCTCTTCTTTAGAAAAATGTACTCAAATTTTACTTCAACCAACAAACCTTTACGGATGGTTGGTAATTCCTGAAAGCTTGCCCAGCTTACCAGGAAATAAGCATTTTTTCTTTTAGTTTAAAAAAGTGCTTGATAAAAACCAAGCTAGTGAGTGATAGGTGCCAATGGTTTCGTTCTAAGCTAAATAATAATAACTATCTGATTTAAGAACTGTATCTGTGGTGGCGTCAACAAAACGTGCGTACATTTCCAAATAAAACACTTTAATAAAATACACAAACCTTGTTTTGTTTTTCTCTTGCTTTCATTTGTTTTTTTTTTTTTTAATTTTTTTTTCTCTTTATAGATAGACATCTATCTGTGCTTACCTCTGTTTCTGTGCTAGTCATGTTATAGCATCTAAGTGTGTAGTTGCTGCCCTCTCTAACATACATTGTATGTGCATGGGTTGGCGTGTTTGTGCACGCAAACATTCATCATTCGCATCATACTCGATGGATGATATTACAATGTCTACATGTGTAGAATTGTATAGTATATAAGTATGTCTGTCTGCCTTTTGCTGCTCCATTGCCAATGCTACCGTTTAGTTTTCTTTTAATTTCATTTTCTTATTTATTGTTGTTAGTCGTGCAGAAAACTGCTCACTTAAAAAAGCAAAATGCCGTCAATTCGCTATCGCGTATGCATCTCCGATTCAGGTTCAGAGTAAATTTAAAACAAGTCTTTTTTTTTTTATAATTTTTCATTTCAAATCACCATAATTTGATATCATTTTTTTAAAAGTGGTACAAGTCTTTTTTTATTTTTTCATCCTTACAATTCGCTATATCAAGAGTTTTATTTTTCTTATTGGGTGATTGAATATGTATTGAGCCTTTACTACATAACTAAAATTTATATATAAAATTATTTTCTTCATTTTATATAATTCGTACTTTTTTACACATAGACTTTTCGACCTAAGTAGCTTTATTCCCAGGAACCGAAAATGATTCAGAAGAAGAACGGAAACAAAATTTGTTCTTTATTCTCTACAGGGGGAGTGAGTGTTGATAGGACAACAGGTTTTTGTTTTTCTACCCATTAATTTTCGAAACTTTCGAATTCTAGCATGTTGACCTTTTCTTTTCTTCTTGTATTTACTCCTCGCTCGTGAAAAAGAAGTTAAGTCATCGGTAGAGGCCATAAAGAAGTAGTGCATTTGATCGCTTTTTGCGATTGCTAAGCAAGAAATTATTTTGAAGTTCTTATAGGTTGCGTTTATTTGGTTGGTGTACAAAATTCGCCTTAAAGCTGTGTATGTAGTTTCCTTATTTACTTTAGTTGTTATTATTGGTATAATGTGGTTCCCTCGCTCTTCACTTGTCTATTCAACGTCTTTTTTTTTCTGTTTTCCATGTATTAACGTTGCCCTCTCATTCATTACATTGTTCTCATTCGTTTTCATTTATTTTCATTATTTAAAGCAACACTTTTGTTGGTGTACTTAGTTTCCTTGATACGTTTGAAACTTTTGCAAACAAATAATAATATATATAAAATAAAATTAATAAATAAAAAGATAAAGTAAGTCGAGGAAATAAAAGCACTTTAAATTTCAAATTCTAAGAGGATTTTCCTAAACACTTTCTTCAGAAAAGGTAAATGGATGCTTGATAGCACAAAGAAAACATATCAATAATGTCATGCAAGGCAATTATGTATGAAAGCGAAGAGGGGTATCTCGGTCAATTAAGCTAATAACTAGTCAATTTGAATACTTGCTAGATAAGCAATTCTTCCCTAGACTACTCTAGTAATTCTACCTTAGCGAGCCAGCAGCACATTCCCAGAAAATATAGTCGCTTAGCAGCAAGCCCAGCCTATTCCTAAATACCATATAATAATATTTTCTGCTGGCTTACAGTTAGAAAATTTAATTATGCAGTTATTCACCAACAGGCCTATCTTTTCCCTAACTACGTTATAATGTTCGTAGCCTGCAATCAATGTAATGTTTTGATTAATTTACGAATAGCAACCCACCCGCAAGTGTAGCAAAAAATGTTGCATAGGCTAAATGACATATTTGTAATTAAAAACAAAGAAAGCGACTTCATGCCCTTTGATTTAAAATTCTAAGGGGCTTAGACATCTTCTTCCCACTCCTTCAAGTTGATCGTCGCTTGATGTGAAATTTTCAAATAATGCAACGTATGACAGACGCATAACATCTAATCTGTTTTTCTTGAGTTTCTCAAATAAACCTGGAAAATGGTCCTTGACTTGACTGGTTCCGAAATAGGGCATTCGAAGAAGATAAAGTAGAAAACAATTTTAAAGCAGTTGCTTAATGTTCTTTCCTCCTTTCTTTTTATAACACAAGTTTTGTTTGATATCGAACGACGAGCTTTCGCGCTTTTATTGTACCTCAAATGAGTTCTTTTCAGTTTTTAGGATAGTACGAAAATGATACTATGGGGTTTATTTTAACAAAATTTTTTGTGACTTTGGAAAATCCTCCTTTAAGCGAATGGACAAAAACCATATGTTAGAACACTTTAGCAGAAAAGCCGTTTGTTTTTTACATATTAACGACTTTTTGTTTTTTTTTAAGTTATCACTTCTCAAGTTTCTAAATTGTTCTTCATCATTTTTCGTCTGAAAGTGGAGAATGACCGAGGCAGATGTCATCTTTGTTCACTTTAGTTTATGGGAATCTCTGATGTGCCTTCGGAACATACTTTCGTCCACAAACTTGATGTACTCATATGAGTGAGTTTAAAAATGACATCCGCCACAAAACAAAAATCCCTATAAATATAAAATTTTAAGTTTTTTTTATGCTCTATATGTTAGGAACATTCGCATGCATAAGAGGTAGACAGTAGTTGCAACGAAGCGATGATGCACGCCAAATATTCACACGACGTAGGCATAAGACGCTTTAGTGCAGCGAAATATTTCTTATAATTGTGTTTTTCTTCTGCTCTACTCTTCTTCTTATTTAGGAGTTGTAAGAATTTCGAGTGCAGTGAGTTTAGTTTGTTTATAGCTCGTCTTAAGTTTAGATTATTTAAAATGTTGCAATTTCTACATCTAATATAATTTATTATAGTTCTCGCAAAAGTTGCAGTTTACCATTAAACAGTTTTCCATACAGATAACATACACACATATCTACCGACAAAAATATTCATGTTTTTTTCCCTTCCTCTGCTTCGTATACATTATACTTGCATATATATATATATATATATATATATATTTGTTATTGTATGTGGAATAGTTGTTTTCTAATCAACATACACTCGTCCGCATACAAACACAAGCATACTTTATTTTATTATTTTTTTTTTTGCTTACTCAACGACTCTCAAATAGTTTGTTTGCTTGCCTGTCTGTTTATAAGTCGTACCGTAAATCTGGCTGGTGGGCATATAAAGTTTTGCTCGATCGTATAAAAAAAAAGGAACAATTATGACTGTTTGACTGAATAACTGACTGAGCGACGTAGCTAACTGACTGACTGACTGACTGACTGACTGGCTGACATGTATGTTCTCTTGACTGTTGGGAATTGTGTGTTTGTATGATTTTATTGTCTCGTTTGTTGTATGTATGTATAAACATATGTAGATGTATGTATGATTGCTTGGGTGTTTGTTTGAATGTACAACATTTTAGTATGTATTGTGTAAGTTGTATGGTGTTATACAAATTGTTTTTATTGTTTTTCTGTTATTTTAACCATCACAAAACCATCATCAGACTCCAATACGTATACACATCTCTTGTTTATTTTGAAAACTCATATGCGTATGTGTTGTGTTTATTCGAAGCGCTGTTGTCAACACACAAGCACTTTTTTTTTTTGCAAATAAAGTGGAATTGTAGAAATCGAATTTATTTTTATAAAAATTTGAAATGTTTGAAAAACAATCACGGAATGATTTGTGGAGATTAGAATTCTTTAGTACTTGCTTAGTATCGATGAAAATATGCAATCATTTGTTTGTTTCATCAGATCAAGTTCCAACCGTTAATTTTTCCTTTTCAAATGACTTAAGAGCATTCTTCACGTAATTCTTTCATTAAAGCATAGTTCAAAATTGTACTAATTCCTAAAGGGCTTTAACTATAAATTGAATTGTGTTTTTGATTGGCTTTCTCTCATCCATCTTCTCATTATGTTTGACAATCATAACGTAATAAATTTGATCCCTTCTTGATCTTCTGCAATGTGAAAAATGGTGTCAATCTAATTTATCGTTTGTCAAATCTAAATTATAGACGAAGCTTTTAAAACTGCTTTATCCGTCCCACTGTTCTTACCTAGTGTTGAAGTTTCGACTACGCTTCATCGTTTAAGACTTTATTAATTTATAAAATTAAAACGATTGTGGTATCATGGAGTTAGGTGTCTTTTCATTAACCGCTGATGTTATCGTAAACCTTATGATCTCTTTGCGGCTCCAACATAAATTTTTAACATTCCTCTTTGTAAGCCAGATCAAAATTATTTCCAGATATTCAATTACTCACCATTTAGTTTTATTGTATTTTAGTTATTTTTTTTCTAACGTCTATTATACCATTCACCTAAATATTTCTATATTTGATTGCTGGGAAAACCGCTAAATGCCTTTTAAAACAGCTAAATTGGCTACCATTGAGTCACAATATGCAGTTTATGTGTACAATTTATTTGCAGTGTAGTAAGAGAGTTAAGTAGTTTGTAGTTTGAAAAAAATGGAAAAAAGGGCGGCGGAAAGAGGGCGAAAGTATATACATATATATACATGCATATGAAAGAGTTAAAGAGAAACAAATAACAAGAGTTGTTTTTTGCCTGGTATTTTTCAATTTATATTAATTCCACAATTATTTACCACGTAGCTTCTAACATCTCTATTCTCATCATTATTTACATTTTTTATATTATAAAGTAGAAATAGTACCTTAAATCACATATGCATATACATATAAATGTGAATGTTTTTCTCCTAAATAACATATATAGGTTCATCAGTAAAAGTTTTGCGAGTAATGAACACGATAACCGGCTATCGCTTAACATCAATATTATCATCTTTGCGTTTGTTATTGCTCTCTAACGCATACTTCTATCTACCACTACTTCTGCTATAACGTACTACTACTACTACTACTACTTCTGCTATTATCATTATTATTGTTGTATGTATCTCCATCAGCATTGTTGTTATTGTTTTTGTTGCTGTTGTACGTTGATTTCGTTGTATTTTGCATTGTATGCGGTCGTCGTTCGGTTTGAAACGTTCTTGTTGGATTCAACATCGTCAGTAGCAAAAACGTAACTAAGCTGACATGTGTGTGTTGCGTGCTGACGATTAACTGCACAAACATACACTAAGAGAAACGTTTCTTTTTTGTTTTTTTCTGGTTTGAATTGTATGCCATGAGTGTGTCGCGCTGTATATAAATATATATATGTATATACACATATATAAATTCATTTATAATTTTTTTATTTTTTTTATAATTCAAACAAATATAATAATTTTTTTATTGTTTGTAACTCGTACGTGGACGTACTTGCGGCTTTTGGCGTCGGCGGTATTTTTAAATAAATCATTTTTCGAGTGGAATCACACACTCAAACGCGTGCAGTATTCCCTCATACGTTGATTATTATTCGTGTATGTGAACGTGTGTTAATATTATCAGCTTGCTGCCGCTGAGCTGCGGCTGCTGCTGCTGCTGTATGAGGCAGACGAATGAAAAAGACTGACGAACCGACAAATTTGCAAATATCGTTGCATTACGAATAGTAGTTGTGTCGAATTAACGTCTTTTACATTGTTGATGTCGTCTTTATATATATTATACATGCATACATACGTACATACATTATCATCGTTATTATTATCATTACAATCTACCGACACATGTGAATGTATTGCTTTGCATAGAATTGTGATTACAAGAAAACGTTGTAAAAGAAAAAAAAAAAACAAAAAACAAAAAAAGAAATTAATTAAAATAAAATGTACACCTACGCATTTTCTTAATCAATTCAAAGTTAAATTTTTTTTTCTTTTAGTGAAAAAACCGAAAAGTGCTGAGCTCAGATTTGTGAAAATATTGTAATAAAATTATATAAGAACTGTTAAAGTATGTGTGCATGGCTGTGTTTCTTCTTTTGAAACATTTCCAGAATATTGTGTTTTTATCCTTTAAAGTTTCGTTATACAAATTGTTGATATTTCTTCAAGTGATAATTACTCACATATTAAATGGGGTCAAGTTTTATTGCATTTTATAAAAGTTCTAAAGTTTGTTCCACCAATTTTCTACTTTCAATATTTACTACCAGTAGTCTCTTTGTCCGTTTTGGCCGGTTGTGGTTTGTGTTTTTAGTCCCTTATACTTCTTACACTCCGCCTCTTTGAGTCGTTGATGGCAGGACATGAGAATTTTAACTCTTTACGTACATAGCCATAGAAACCCGGGGATGGTATCCCATAACAAAGTAATTAATTTCGAAGGCTAACAATCAAAATGAATTTTTAATTAGCATTGCATTTATATGCATAATTTTCCTTAAGGAAATTCATCTGCACTTTTTCCGTATTCGTTTTCGCTTTGTGGTTGTCTTCTTAAGAAATTATTCACCAGCTCGCGTTAAATTTCTGCTTTAATTGGTGAAAAAGTAAGCAGAGTGGCTTATTAATCCCGAAACAAAAATTCCTTTGATAAATTGTTTTCAATTTGCCGAATATTTTTAAAAAATAAGGCAAGATGGTTAAAAAATAAAAATGGATCGATAAAAAAATAAGCGTAAAGAATAATGGAAGAACTAGTGTGTGTTCCATAAAATTTCATTTCAAGAACTATACCTCATAATATTCCTCGCTTAAGTTTGCCGGTGGCACATCAAAACCGAGTCGAACAAAGCAAGGTTTGAGTTGATTTTAATCGCGCCATATTACGGCTCCGAAAATCTAAACATTCTTTAATGAATTTTTGGTGTGGGCGTTTTTTTAAAAGAAATTGTGCATGAAGCAGATATTATTCCTTAAGCCCGCAATGATTGAAAAGTTAAACCCTAAAAACGTCAAATGAACTGATAGCAAGCCGGTCCGGTTCCTTAAAACTAATGGGTCGTGCATCGTAAAGTTTATATTCTCCGATAGGCTTATGGCCATTGGCAATTTCTCCAAAAATTCGTTTCTTACGTTCGGTTTTTGTCCGCCTCTCCATCCATAGCCGCTTACCGTCAAAAGATTCAAAACATGGATCTAAACGAAAATTATGATTGTTGTGTAATCGTTCTTCACTGGAAAAGTATTTAAAAACGGTCAGGCCTACTGTGAAAGTGTCTGGGGAGTAAGTCAAGAGAGTCTAAGGGTTAAAAAAGGCTTTTGATAGCTTTTCCTTTACATTGATATATAAATGCTGAGACTCCGTTATTTTATTGAAGTGTTTCGCATAATTGCAACATCTCTAGCGATTCTCTCATGCAATGGTCAAAGTTACGTCCTTCGCTTCCAATCGCCACATGTACGTGTGGCACGGCTGTTTCTAACCACAATCCAACTTCACATATACATGTCATCGGTTTTCGCAGGAGACCATGCTATTGAACGTGTTAAGTGATTCGTAAAAAGAAAGCTTTGAAGAAAGCTTGCTTTATTTCATAATTTGTACGTCTTGTGTAGGATTCTTCGAAAACGTTTTTCACATTTTCAAATTTATTTCGTTCTATTTACGTTATGCTTGCTATGTGCATAAGGAGGAAGGATACCTTCTCACTTTTAAGTCAAAAAATTGTGTGTATATGTATAACCATATATTGAAGCCAAAACTTGGTTTGTTCAAGGTTGTGTAACTTCCTTTTTTATTCTTTGTGTGCTTTATGTGTGCGGGTGTGTATTTGTTTGTGTCAGAAATACTTAATGGGGAGTAAAAAATATTTGATGACGATAAGTTGTTTTCTTTCGTTGAAAAACAAGTGAGTCACTAAGTGTTGCGTGGTTAACGAATTCCATATACCCTTCATATTAGTAGATAAATCTATTTAACTTAGGCTGCCTGGAATGGACACTTTTGATTTGACTGATATTTTAGATGAGCTCTTTTGTTAACCGGTACATAGGTGTCGTGTGTTATCTAAATATTGGAGAACATTTGCTATAACAATTAGCCAAAGATAACCTTGTCAGGGATAAGTATCTGAAACTTAGTGAAGCATATATGATCGTGTGAAGACCTCGATATGGGATCTATTTAATAGCAATTGAGCGTCTTTCCGTCTTTTGTTTATTTTTAGAAAAGACCCTTGTCTATAATTTTACCTCATTAGCTGCGTCTCTGTATTGAGAGAACATCTCATGACTGGCTGATCAATATCAAAAAAAAAAAAAGTCAGACGGCAAAATAAGTTCGAAAAATTCAACTTTGATCTTACAAGACAATATAAAAAAAAGCATTTGTGTAAAGAAAGCATTCGCCATCTAAAACGTTTCAAAATGATAATAGAGAGGTGTGCCAGAATAATTGCCTTTGTGCTAAAGCTGGGCGCGTAGGGACAAAGTCCAAATATTGATTATAAAATAAAAAAAAAAGTACATTTTTTCATGGAAAAAATTAAAACCTCTTATTGGAAGTCAATTTGCTACGTTCTGCTGATCGACTTCTTGCCACAGTCGGAATAAACGAGAAATTTAAGCTAATGGGCTCTATTTTGAACTGAAAACTCTGTAATCTTATTTTTATGAACCCGCGTAAGTGGCTGAAGAGGCAAAAAGACTCGACCAACAACTGAATGGTCATGGATTCAAACATCAAGTGCGGTAGAGTTTTCTGTAAAGCCGACAGCCTCGGATCCCGGTTTTTTTTTGGGACTTTATTGGGACTTCGGGAATTTATTAATAATAATAATAATAATATCGTTTTAAGCCTCTAATGAAATGAAAATGAAATAAAAGATACTCAACGGGCAGGCGGGAGAAAATCTTCACAAGTAAATTTGC
>CCAG010013909.1:0-21967 GCA_001077435.1 Glossina morsitans morsitans | reverse complement strand
GTGTGTGTTCGTTTGTTTATATGTTTCCTAATCTCTAGGGATAAATTTTTGGTTTATGTTTCTTACATGCTTTCTCTCTTTCTATACATATCTTATTTTCTATCTCCATTTCTGTCTTCATATTTAGACGATTTTGAGGCCAAAGTGTTTAGGGATTTCTGTTGGTTTAGTGCAACATCCGGTGTAAATGAACATCATAACCAAAGGCAAGCATCCAGGAAAGCAAGCGGACAGGCGGGCAGGCAGGCAGGCAGGCAGGCAGGCAGGCAGGCAGGCAGGCAGGCAAGCAGGCAGCCACTCAGACAGGCAGTTAGAAATCTCTGTCAGTTACTGCAGCACTATTACTATTTTTGGTTTTTTAGTCATACTTGACTTGTTTCGTGGTGACACTTCAATGCATGCAAATGTGTTTGTGTTTAAATTCTTTTTTCATTTATTTATTTATTTTTATTTATTTTTTTTTTTTTTGTTTTGTTTTGTTTTGTTGCCGTCTATCATATAACAACGCATCTGCAATCTTATGCGCCGAAAAAAGTAGAGCTGAAGGATATCCTGGTAAATTTTGATTTTTCTTTACACACGAAGTATACGCAAACAAATTTAAACGAAATTTTTATTACTCCCCTGACATCGTTTAAAATAAAGGGAATTAATTTTTGTCTTTTTCTTTTCTAAAGGAAAGAGCAGCTTTAAAGATGAAAGTTTATTAAAATTGAAAATTTATGAAATTCTTTAAAAATATTAAGTAAATGATAAATCAAATATGACATGACGGTCAGTTTAAAATTTTGAAGAAATGCTAACAATTTCAATGAACCACAAGTTGAAGCGTATTAAGAAAATGCTCAGAAAATATCTGTGATACCAAATGTGCTACGAATAATGCAGGCAGTAATTCAATCAGATCAATAATTCCTGGGGCCACCGAAGAAAAATCATCCAATTTCGACTTTAGTAGCCAGCATTTGAATGACTTTGACGATAATACGATTCAGTTTCTGAAATATCCTCATTATTTGATCTGGAGAATCCCTTTACGATTTTCAAGCTAACAATAGTCACTGGGGCTCATTGAATTGCAAATTGAACCGACCAAGATTAGCCTTGGATTGGAAGCATACTACCAGCATGCTATGAAACTTTTCTTTCCTATTATTTTTTAGTGGGCTTGTAATTCTTGGGACTTTTATACTTTGTACATGGACTAGGGCTCACAATAACTCTATTGGGAAACATTTGTGGGCGGGCAGTGAGTGAAAGAAGCTCATTCCACATTTTGAATGGACATGAACTGATATGATATTACGTACCCCTTAAGTCGATGGTTGAATGCATTTTGCGTATAATCTAAATATTTTGCCGAAATGACTTCGAACAATTTATTGTACGAAAGCGTTCCCAACAACTTCAACAACTTCAAGTCGAATTTTGCGAATACGTTAAAAGATATACACGTAGTTATGTATATGTATAATTTATTAAGAGTTTCTATGTAATATTTATGAGAAAATAATTACAAATACAAAATTTGTCAAGTAATTTTTTTTGCGAAATCGTATTCGAGTCTTTTAATGATTTATTACTAAGCAGCTTTAATCTTTCTGTTTCGTATAATCTTTCACGAAAATCACGTACACCACTTTAAATATCGTTAAGCTTAGGGAATAGCTGTGAACAGCCCAGAACGACACACAAATATGTGCACGCTGTGAATATGTTCACAGCAAAAGTGATAAATGGCTTTTAGCTCTTACCGCAACAAATACGTAAAATTTTGCATGTCAACACAATGTAATCTTTTTTTCCTGTTTTCAATTTAATTAACTTGAGCTGAGTATGTTTTCCAAAATCTCAATCAACAATTTATGAAAGCAAATGTTGAATTTTAACAAAAAATTTAAAAGAAAATTTGTAAAATTACAAACACTTGTTGATGAACATGCAACCAAATTGAAGAAGGCTTTAGTTTCCCCTCACCTAGTCTGCGCATAGAACGACCTTTACATTTTTTATATATATATAGTAAAACATGTATATATATCGAATTAATTTGGCTCTACAATGGCTCGCGAGCTTCGCGAGCCAATAGGCTTAAGGAGTTACAAATAATTCAGCAAATTATTTTAAAAAATTTAATCTCTTAGCGATTGTTGCATGTTTTTTAATCATTATGAACGAGCTTCTTTGTACGTTTTCAATCTCAAAATTAAATAGAATGTTTGCACATTGCAAAGTTTGACTCTTCTTTTTCTTCCTTTGGTATGACCGACAGAGAAAGAGGGAGAGAGATTTTTAGTGGCCGTACCCGAGCTTGTGTGTGTCAAGTGCAATAGCTATGATCCCGTACACCAGTCTTAATCAAAGTTCGCCAGCTGAACGCCGACTGAATGGATACGTCGTGCTTCTCTTCGATTAGTTCGATAAGAAGCCAAGCTTCTTAGCTACGAGCTACGCTCGGAAATCGAAGAGCGAAACGGATGATTAAACCCTTGCAGAATTATATACAAAACAGGTTAGGGGCATACGTTAGAGGATGCCCAGACCGCATGCACTTGGAAGCTGCAAGTCAACGCCCTGGCTCATTTCTATTGTTTGTGTTTATTTTAAATTCCAAGTGCCTCCTTTAGCCGCCTTTGATCAAACAATATGCCATCTGTTTGTCTTGCATGCTTCTAAATGCCACAAACCCAATGGCGTCGTTATTCGTCTATAGTAAGCGCTGCAATAGAACAAACAAAATCATTCTTCTATTATATTTCCTCATAATGTGATTTATCATCTTAACTGTTTTGTCCGAATATATGATAGACAATAGAAAATAAAACTTACAGTTTCATCTTCGTTTTCTAATTTATTGCATTTTTCAAATGGATCGAATTTTACGGCAGTTGACATTACGGTTTACCTTAAGCTTTGCAGCATGCTACTCCATGGCCAGGTAAATAGGAGTCCCGATTATGAAGTCAGTGTCCTTAGTTCAAATTTCACTGCGATAGACTATACTTGGTCGCAGTGAGTACTTGGCTAGAGAGTATCCCGTCAATAAGGTCATAACACTTATCGATCGGTCACACGCCAACTAGATTGCGGACACTCTGTCCCTCTCCCTCCGCCACACTTCTTCCCAATCATCACCGTGCAGCGCGCATAAGGTAGATCCCCTAAACAAGTGACGATTAACAAAAAAAGGGTACAGTTTTAATAGCAAAAAACTGCAAACGTTCACTTTTCTCGCACTGCAACCGTTGTAATATTTACGACTATCAGGATCAAGTCTCACTCATTTGCCTCTTGCAAATTTGTTCAATTAAATTTCATATTCAAATCGTTGTAAGAATAGCGAGTGATTTGTCGCACTTCTTGGAAACCAGGTGATAATAAGATGATGCGGAAATCATAAATTTGGATTCAGAATATAATTATAAACGCAATCGCACAAGCTTTTTAAATAAGAAACGATGATATAAAGTGCAAAGTCATCAGAAGCCGTTTTACGAGTCGAATATGAAAGGGGGTAAGAAAATTTCTGGGCTGGCTTCAAAGAGCCGAATAGAGAGTGCCCTCTACATTTATTTATTGCATTATTTTGTCAGCTGATTTTCTGATCCATTTTGTCCGCAGCACTGTACCCTTCGATAATTATGAAAATGCTGCGGTGCCTCTGGCCAAAAGAAAAAAAAAATCTCTTTTACGAGTCATTAAAAGCATATATGGTCTGGTGTAATTATCTCTTTAGCATAAGATACATATTGTTGGCAAGTTCCCCTCTTACCTTGTCCCGCAAATTGCTACATTTGCTTTAGATGGCGACAGTGGAGGTGCATGTCTACCTTGCCCGTAATGCATCTTCTGCACCAATCTTGACTTTCTACGATCGTTTGTGTATCTTAGTTGGGGACCACAGACGGATTTCAAATCAACTAATTACTGCCCTCATGTGCAACATTCTCCGAGCGTAGTTATAATTATCGCAAGTATTGGAATGATTTATCGATTTAATTTTAATTAAATTATTTATGTTTGCTTCATGGAATTAAGCGGAATATTTATCGAATTCCATATAATTGATGTTAATCTGGATTAAGGGAAATTCGTACTAAAAGCACTTTTCGTAATAGTGAACGAAACGGAATTATTTCTAAAATCTAATGATTATGGCGTAAGGAATTCAATATTTGCCTCAAAAGTTCAACTTTTTTAAAAACCCTTCGTGCCTTCGAAGCCTGTAACCCATATTTTGCGATAAAATTAAAAAATTGCATTTACTTCAAATGCACACATAAATAAAATTTATATAAATCATGCATACTGACAATCAGCTCATATTACATTTTGTACTTTACTAATATAAAGCAGAAAGGCGTTGAAATAATACGAAAAAAAAAAAGAGTAGAAACCGCAAATAGGAGAGTGTTGCTGATGATACGTAAGAGCCAAACGTATTTACAAGCAAAATCCGGTAATATTTAATATATTATGCAATGTAATGTGAAATCTGTAGAATTCGCCAGATTTGCTCGCAGGCAAGCTCATGAAGTTATTAATGATGTGCACAGCAACAGGAAAAAAAGAGACGACGACGACGACGAGAGTATAAAGATAAATGGGGAACTGTGGGCAAAACCACACCACCTCTCATAGAAACGCCAGCAAAGTTTAAAATAGGCTATACTGAATAAGTAACGATACACGCTCAAACGCATATATGCGCTTACAAACACAAATGCCATTGTAAAAAATCATGTTAAAACCCTCTAAGCTATTTCGAAAAGTAGTCGATGTGTTTCTACCTGTTTTACCTAACATAAGCATAATGTGAGATTTTCTAATCTCATAAATGGGGGCACAAGACACACAGACACACGCTCATATATATATATATATATATGTATATATAGGTACATTACTTGGCGGTAATAGTAAACAATTTAAATGAGTAAATTTCAGTAGACTTACCAATGAAAACAAAAGAAATTTAAACATAGAATCCCTTGCCTCCAATATATACTCGATTATTCTGTGATTATGAGAACGATAATGATGCCGCTTTTACTGTCGCGTTGATGCTGCTTAAGGGTTTTAGAAGCAAATACACTTTTGTCCACATATGAATTACAATTTATAAAATAGAAAATATGATAGCATGCATGCGTGCTTGCGTGCTTGCGTGCCTTTGTATGCCTGTATGCGTGTATGCATTTGTGTGTTTGCGTATGAATGTAAACATAACAAAACAGGGTGTAGGCAAGGCGATAATCCATGTTCATTGCCAACGGAAATGGTAAAAGCAACAACACAAAGTGTAACACAATAATGCAAAGAATATGAATTAATATCTTTAGATGCATGCCAATGTGTGTGTATGTGTGTGTGTCTGTATATTTACGCGTATGTATGTGCTTGCATCACTTGATGTTAGTGACAGCCACCAACAGTAGCCCAGTTTATGTTCGCCTACAAATCGCTCATACAATGTTTATGTGAATATGTGAATCATTCCGTGGGTGTTTTATACACTGATTCCTAAACTTTTAATATACGATTACGTAGGCAAATACACTAACACAGATATACGCATACGTATATTGCATTATAAATATAACTGTATATATTTTGAATATAAACAAACTGCACACATCTGAATAGGACTGAATGCGAAGGCGTTATTTAATGTTAACTGATTTTTCTTTGCTTTTCAAATTTTTATGTCTGTTTTGGTTTTTTCTTTCTTTCGCCCTCCTGCCCTTCTCCACTCGTTCCTCGTTCTTCGTTCTTCCGCCCATGCTTCTCGTCTTTTGTCCCTCTCACTTCTGCTTTTGCACTTTTATTATATAATACTTTATTATTTGCATAGCATTTGAATTCAGTCAGTTTTAATGCGGTGGGGCTTTTGCCATTCACTATAACAAGAAACATATGTATAAGCTTTTCATTCATTATTAAAGAATTTAATGCACAATAGATAGCGTATGTGTATGTGTGTGTATATATATATATATATATATATATATATATATATATATATATGTGTGTGTGTGTATTCTAGCTCTGTGCACAACTCACATGCCGTAAACGTTTATTAAATCGGTTTTATTAAATTATACAATAATTTGTAATGAATTTTACCGTACGTAGCGTATGAATAACATTTAATGAATTGTTTTGCCTTAACAGTCACAATCACAATAATAGATAGAAGAGCATTGACTGTGCGATTTATGGGATACAGCAGCATGAATATGAATAAATTTATGAATTGTTCCGATTTTTTATTACATATTTTACGAAAATTTTCTTTTATAAATAAATTAAATAAACAAAGAAGTTATTAACATTATCTGTTTTGCTCTCTGGATCGTACACATTGTAAAATAATTATGAGAATTCAAACTCCGTTACAAATAATAAAAGTTTGAGGAATTCTTTGCAAAGCGTTTGAAAAAAAAAAATTAAATCAAGAAACGCAACTTTTCTTGGTTCATTTCGCAAATTTAGCTCAAGAAATGCGAGTTTTGCATCACTATTTCATACCATCCGCCGTAAGGAAGTTACAGCTTTTTATAAACAAGAATCAACAAAACCAAATTATTGTATTATAGATATGTATATATAGGGTAATAAATATTTAAAAATTGAAAACTTTTTTTCGCTTTTGTTATTCGATATTTAGACGGCTCCGATGCATATAAACAGAACGAGCGAGTGGGCATTCCGAAGAAAATTCCTTAAACAATGACACTACAGGCTAAGCAAAAGGTTATGGTTGACACCTTTTCTTTTTTAAGATGCAAGGAGATGATGTTAGCGGGATAATAATATTCTTAAAGATTTTAAAACACATAAAAAGGTTTTCGAAAATATTAAAAAATGGCAACGTCGTTTTTCTGAACAAATAAAATATGTTCTGCCAGCAGGTGAGTATAGCCCGTGCTAGCTGTATTCAAAGGAAAAATACCCATTGTCTGAGGTCTAGCCAATCCTATCTAGAAGAAGAGTGCAAAATTTCTGAGAAATCATGTCAACCAGCACCAGTAGTAGTAGATAAAACACTAAGAGGAATTTCTAAAGACTCTCTCTCCCAGAGCTTGCGTTGGGAGGATATTCTTGACATGTTGCACTAAAAGTTAAAAAAGTGAAGGAACAAAAAATAAATTCATTTTGGGATTCCAAATCCCATGGAACTCTATAGCATGTTTTTTCTTTTTGTTTTTTAAATTGGAGGAAACGCCACGCGGCAGTAAAATGATTTGGAAAGCTGTTCTAAGCAATTGCTTCTATTCCTACTGTATGGGATAAGTAGTGGGCGTAAGCGAGTCAATCGGCCCTCAAATTTTACAATCAATATGACTAGTGCCTGCCTTCTCATCGGAACAAGTAATTGATCTGTGTGGATTAGAGGAGAAAATTTTGAAACGCGCCCTTTTTAAATTAGGAATTTATACTCACGAACAAACCAATAGAGATTCTAAGAAGTGATAAAGTGTTCGTTAGCGAGCTCTGATCAATTAAGTAACGCAAGCAACTATCATTTTAAATGCGCTTATGCAGGTGTCAAGATCATAGCGATTAAGGCCGGATAAAGATGAGGTAATCGAAATTTAGAAGGGGACCGTTCGAAACCGCCGAGACTTTAAATGATAGTTTCGCGAAGACTGTTAAGACAAGGGACTGATGAGGTGTTACGCTGTTACACAAATTAAGAAAGGTACGGCGAAATCTCCCCTGCAGGTAAACTATAGCTCCACAGATGAAGACTATCGAACATTTCGCAGTTATTTATATTGACTGGCAGTAACTGTAAACGGTCCGTAGCACTTGCTGGAAACATTGTGAAAAGAAAAATACGCACACACATACGCAAACACACGCACGCAAGACGAATACAAAGTATGGTTACATATGCATATTGTGCATGTTTGCGAAAACGTAATGCAACTGTAGTCGTAAAATATAAATGAAATTTAGTAATAATATGATAACCGCATGCATAAATGTGCAAGCACTTACGTAAATATGTGTAAGCCTTCATATAAAGGCTTACAAAATAAGTCTGTAGTCTAAGCTCATTTGAATATGACAAAAACATATGAATTTTTATAGATATGCTTTTCATTTTGTATAAAATTTATGTGCACCACCTAAGCCCATTAATTGTGTTGTTTGCAGAGATTCGAAAGTAAATAAACTAAAGCCCAATATTCGTAGATGCACATTTACCTTGAATCGCGCCTTCAAATTTCAAATCGGGCCAGTTGTGCTCGCTGGTCCCTATTTTTATGCTGCGCAATTTGACATAAGCGAATGGGCCTTAAGGCGTGCATTGCACTTTAGCTTTAGTTTGAGAATTCGAAAAAAAAGCCGGAAGTTTTAATGTAATGCGATTTAATTGGCAGTCCTTGCCCCTATCAGGTAGACAGCTGACTTCATCGACATCGGGTCGATGTCGGATCGATATTGTCTACAGGCCGTACCTTCGTATAACAGTTGATAGTAGTGGGCGAAAATAGAATCAATTGGACAATGGCGTTTTCATAATCTCTCAAACAGTACGTATCAAAAATCGTATCGTTCCAAGGCGGTTATACTTTCTCTCCTTCTTCCTTATTGTCTATCTATACGCATTGTGTAAGGAGAATATTTTCTATTCAAAATGCAATACGGAACAGAAACTAATTTGTGCAGATGTTTATGGAGAAAAAAAGAAAAGAGAGAAAAGAAAAAAGAAAAAAGAAGGAAGATTGAATGAATGAATGAATGAATGAATGAATGGAAAATAAATGCAAAAATATAAAAGCAAAACAAAAAAATATATATATATATATAAATTTTATAAATTTTAAAAATTTAAAGAATATAAAGTAAAATTTCATGTTCAAATACTTGTATGTATACGGAATGGAATAGATTTGATGATGATAAAGTGTATTCTGCTCTTGTTAATGTGTGCTAGCATTCCGTAGCCTACAGCCTACGGCACAACTGATAGACAAATAATCTAATATGTAGATGAGAGCGGGTAAAATGCTGGTAAATAACAACATAATACTGATAATAATGCGGGCTGACGCAACATAAATATATCTAAATACAAGTGTGTTATGTAGTGTGTGGTGATATAAGGAAATCGTAAAAAAAAGAAAAAAGATTTTATTCATTTATATTTCAGTTGAAACATATTCAAATATGTTTAAAGGCAACAACAAAATCTAACAAAATTCTGACTGTAAATATATTGCAATGCATACGTAACACAACATGTATAAGTGAATATGAAATTTTTGTAAAGCCTTTTAATTCGGCTTGCATTCTGAATCGGCAACAACAACACATGATATCAATGATTTTAAATAGTCATCGGATACAATGAAAATAGTAATAAAAATAAAAACCAAACTAATATTGATTTATAATTTTCGAAAATAAATATTTATTTTTAATTTTGCTTTAAACAACAAGTGATGAAAGTGCATTCATTCACCTTAGGGCAAACCGTGAATATCTACTACTTCGTGCTAAGCGAACTTTTTTGAAAAACTCGCTTTTTCCCCTTTCCTCGTTTTATGTCACTTTGAGTTAATTAAACTCAAATTGGAACTAATTTTGGTCTGAACTTTCCATGACTTTGCGCCGGGACGAATATTTGAATTTTTTAGGACAACAAGAAGTGCTGAGATAGGATGGACTTCGCTCCTGATGAACGCACCACGGGTATTTCAAAAAAGCACGGCACTCTGTCGAATGTCGAGAAGGACAAAATTGTCTTAACCGATTCAGGAGCATACTATGACAAAAAATGGGCATACGAACTCGCGGATTCTCTAAAGGGCACTTGACGACATTACCGAAAAATTTCAAAAAATATCAAACATGGATGTGTACGCACTTTAGGTAAAATTTTGTGTTCTTCGTTCGTGACTTCGAAGAGCAACTAAAGTCTTACGAAATACTTAAGCCTACAATTACGATCGGCTTCCGAATATTCCTCTCGTAGTACTTATTACAAAGCTAGTTCGCTTGTCATCTTGCTCTGATCGCACGGTACGTGTCTACGATTGCCTCTATGGCATCTTTATGGCTTTTTTTCGCACTTCTTTCGCAACTTTTTCTACAGCATAAAAAGTTTCCCTATTATTTTAACCAGATTTCTTTCTTCTTCTTCACTGCAGTGTGTATGTACACAAATTTCGTATTTTGTGATTTTTTGCGTTGGATTTCATTGCTGCTGTGCAATTTTTCTGAACTTTCGCTCCGCTTGCATGGAGGTTTTTCATTTGTCGGGCTTACTTAGTTGGTTTCTGCTTCGCCATAGCTCTGCAATTGCTGAAGTGTGAGACGAAATCTATTGAATGGTTTCGAGAGACTCTGACGTGTCCCATCATCGAAGATAAGCCGGGTACCCTGTCTGCGTTAGTTTGTAAGTTTAAATTGGATCCCTTATTATCGTTTTGTTATCAGTGACATTCGCAGCGCTCTCGCAGCTGCGAGATCCACCATCGATGACCCGAAACATGTTAATCTTCCTTTTCATTTGTAGCATCTAACGATATTTAAAAGCCTCTAAATGTATTGAATTCTGAAATTTGTGAGAATCAATTTTCTCAACGTCGGAAATAAAGTAAAATTTACATCGAATCTTAGAAACCCTTTTCCCTCTAGTTTCGCTCAAACACATATTAATAGAAATTTGAAATATGTCTCGTGTACGCACTTTACTGATACGATCTAACGATTTCTGGAGAATGTGTGCTGCAGCATTTCGTACATTCACCCAAAGGAATCGTTCGTTCTGAAGCAGATACAATTTGCTTACTAATCTTTTCTCCCCCTAGCATTGTTACGCAAAACTTCTTCGCTAAATTTTTCACACTTGACAGTTAAATGTTCTGAAATATGATTCATATTATAATTTATTGTATAAGAGAGTCAATAAGTATATAACATATATAAACAACATATATTTACTATTTTTGCAGAGACTGGCTGACTTCTTGGCTAAAGCAAAGATAAAGTCATTACACGCAAACAAAGAAAGTAATGAAAAATGATTGCACATGTATATATATGTATACACGCCTCCACATATTTATGGAAGACGCATAAAGCATATGATAGCCTCAATATGCTTTTAAATGTTCACTCTTAAAATGCTTTGTTTGATTGGCCAACTGAAACGGAATTTTAAAAATTTCATTCAATAACCAAATGGTATTTCTAAGCAAATCACTTTTTCCATAAGACTTGCATACATAGACGTCAAGACAAAAAATATCGATATCCGAATTTCCCATTTTTTATGTGGTCTTATTACCAAGACATATCGAGCCTTGTTATATGCACGAATGGAAAGGAATGCTTTTGTTTCGGTCTTTTGTTGTTGCTCTGTTGCTTTTAGTTCGCTTAGTAGGAAAGTACAAGTTATTTTAGGCATTATTCGTCCTTTTTGACACATATTCAGTTTTTCCATTCAATCTCTGAAACTTTCAAATTTATATTAAAAGCAAATAACAGCAAATACAGTCAGGCAAGGCCGACTAAACACTTTACACATTACTCTACTTTCCCTTTAAATGGGAACTCTTATAAGCAGCGCGGCCCCAAAAAAATATGCCTACATAATCCAAACTAACACCACAGCAGATTTTTATATTAAAAAGATTATGTGTATTTTTAAGCATTACAAACTAACACATATACATGAAGACTTTTCAAAAATGTTACGGTTGCATATGTAATTAAGAAAAAACCATAACATCCTAGAGCTAGAGAAATGCACTGAATATTTAAAAAAATATTATTTTCCTAGGATGAGCGAGTACTTCATTGAAAGTGTGCAATTTTCGACTTGAAAAGCTCCTTTTTAGCATGCTATTGGAAACATATCGTAACATATTCAGATGAACAAAATTTAACTCGTTGGAGTTATGCTGCTTGCCATTTTTAAATCCTCGTGTTTCGGGAAAACCATGTCGAAAATTTTTAAATTTGCCATACACATGTTACTTTTTCTTATCAGTTTGCAGTCCCAGCATCATCAAACCGTCCCTGTGTGTTCCCGTCTGTCAGGTTTTTTCTGTTTTACCGGAAGACTTCACATTCCAAAAAGCCACTTTTCCTGCATACAATGGAGACAGAGTGGTATATTTTACACTTTGCGTGATGCGAAGTGGCCGAAAAATGCGTGACCTAGTAAGCGAATCTTAAGGAGCAACAAAAACGCCAATTAAAACTTTCTGCTGAATTCTTTGACAGAAGCTCTGCAAGCGTTCGAATCGCTCTCAACCTCATACCTACTTAACTAGCATCGGTATAAAGTTACACTATTGTTTTTTCGTTTGGAAACGCTTTTAAATGAACATAAGCGGCTTCCAAGGGCAAATATTATTACCTAAGATAGAGTAGAAATCAATAGGTAAGACATTAAGCTGTAACTTCCCATAGAGTTTTACATCCGTTAAGCCATAAAAAAGAGATTTTCACCCTTAAAATACGCGAGAAGCTGATAAATGTTAGATCTTTATTTTTTAATGTTGCTAGTAAGGCGACCGTCACATTCTTTAGACTTTCGCTTCTAGTTTGTCGTCGCAAAATCGTCGCAAAATGTTTATTTGCTTGCTGCTACTCGTACTTTATTAAAAGTGTTCTGTTTCTGTTTGAACTAAACTGCAACTGCTAATAAAAAACTTCACTACGCCAACTGCAATATCGATTCGTAATTGATATTTATGATATATGGTAGTGTGTGTGTGTGTGTGTGTGTGTAAGTTATAAATCTCATTCTCGACCGCTTTTATATTAAATCGTTAACAGTTGTAAGCCTCTGTACACATCAGGTCTATACGTCTATATATATATATGCGTATCTTTAGTGTCTTTATCTTCCAATACATAAAACTGTATGCATAACATTTTATAACACATTTAGTAAAACAATTTTTTACGCTATAAATAACTATCTCAGCCACTTAAAGTAGAGAAAGGAAAAAAATGAAAAAATGAAAAAATGAAAAAAACATTTTTTACATACAACTAGAAAAAGTTTGTTTTTCTCACGCTCCCCGTTTCTTCCATCGTTACGCAAACAGACATAAAAGGAAAAATTTATTTACACCATTAGCATTGATTACCCGTTACTATTACTTCTAACACACGCACATACCCATTGGTTATATCATCGTTGTCAACATCATCATCAACATGGCATGGAAGACAGGAGCGTAAAAGTGCATTTCAAGTGATACTAGAAAAATATCACTCAACTGTCAGCTTTAACAGAGTGTTCAAGTGCAAGAGCAAGAGATAAAACCGCAACAAGGGAACAAGAAGAAGATTAATTTCTAGAAAAGCGAAAGAAAGAAAACACAAAAAAAAAAAGCAAGAACCAAATATATATAAATAAAAGAAGAAGAAAACAAACAAATATTTTAGCAAAAATAGCTGGCGAAGCAATAGCATCCTCAATACAAATGAAAAATTGTATCGCATTGGAGGGTGGAATGTAGAGCAAATTTTTAAAAATCATGTTCACAACATATGCCCTCATCCATACACACAAACATACATACAAGTCTCACTTGTTAACTAACAAAAATTACCAATTAGTCACCTGTCAGTTCGACCGACCAGACATCACTATATTACAGTATACTTGTTATATATAATGGCGCTTCTTTAAACCGCTGATATACGTTATGTATATGGACGAAGGTTCATTGACTGGCAAGACCTACAGGGAAAATAATACAAAACTAAAAGCACAGAAAAAAAATATTGGCAGCCATTGTAAGTCATTTAAACCACAAGTTGCATTATATCGAAAATAGTTATCAATCCCTTCACTATAGTTTTTTTACTCTTCTTAGTAAGAAAAGTTGTAGGCGTTGTTGAGCATCATACATCAGCACTTCTGAGCTAAAACTGCAAAGTATTTTTATTGTTTGTTGATGATTGATGGCAACAGCTGCTGTTACATAATCTACAATCAATACGGACTGAAGAGTGTCTATTTTTCTTTAGCTTCATTTCAATTTTTTTTTCTTTTTTTTTCTTTACTTTTCTTTTCTTTTCTTTTCTTTGCTTTATTTTCTCTAATACTCTTGAGTTTTTGTGTATACAAACACTTTAAAGACGAGTCAGTTTTCCAACTAAAGGAAGAGAATAAAAAAATACTGACACGTAACGGCTGAAAGTATACTTTAGTTTAGTTTAGTTAAAGCTTTTCAAATACTCTGCAAACACAACAATGGGCTGCGTATAGTTAGTTGTCTTCATGCATATATGCTGCAAAAATTTTAGAAAACTGCGGAATCATCGCCTTTAGAATTACATTCAAAGTGATGTTTAGATGAGTTATAGAAGATCGCCTGCAAGGGTGCCTCATACAAAAACTTTCAAAATCTCTCCAAAATTCTGGTTCAATGGTAATGCATCTTTGATTTACATATGAAGCGGTTAATGCCAAATACTGCAGCGTCTACGTAGAGGATAATTGGAAAGCCATCTAGTCCATCTTACCTTATGCTAATTCCGGCCACATTATATTCTAGACCCATACCTATTGCCGAGTCTCGTGAAAAGTGGGTGGAACCAGGTTTTTTCATTCTCGTACAATTACTGTAGGATCACGTCGAATCTTTATCATTACGCCGATCGGAGAACGTGAATAATGGGCACAACACTTAATTTTTTGGCGTGCGTGTCCCTTATATAACTTCGCCCGTCATTAATGTCAACTTGCGGGATAAAATTTCATTATTTGTGCCAAATTAAAGGTTCATTGTTGCGATCAGAAGAACGCTTGCCATAAATATTACACGGATGGACAAACGGACAGAGGGACGTGCTTAATTGATTCATTTTAATGAAAGGTGACTGACTATAAGGGCTCTTATAAATGCATAAATTTTACGTCATTTGTTGTTTTTTTGTTTGTTTACAAATTTCAGATTATTCTCAAGAAGTAAACCTACAAATCGAATCAAAGATTATAGTGTACATCGGTTGCGTTGGTATAAAATAAGAATGATTCAAGGCAGACCCATTTTTTATTATACTGCCCGACTCAGAAGCTATTTCTGATTTGATTGTCTGTTTATGTCTGTTCGTCTGTCTATTTGCCGTTTGTGTTCACTCTGCAGGTGGAAACCTTCGAGATGTTTTGATGAAGCATGCTTCGGCTCAAGGATGAATGCCAACGAAAACCGGCTGGCCTCAAGGCTATCGCTTACTACGTGGCTGAAACGCGTAATTGTAGCCAGTAAGCAATTTTTTATTATGTATCGATGAAAATTCCATAATAGTAATGCGATATTAAAAAATTAACTGTACTGCGTTTTTGTTTTTCGCACTTCATTTCATATGAAAGTTCACGTGAAGAATAGCGTTTCTGTGGTATATAAGTCGTGAGGGAAATAAATGAGATAACATCTTTGGCAAAAAAATTAATTTCACTAAATTTGGATTTTGCGCATTCACGTTTGGCGTTCCCTCCCATATAAGGCATCTCACGAAACGTACGCGTTTATATGGAAACACAGTATAACTTTCAATATTTTGTCACTTAATGGCTGTCTTGCCCAACAATAATTTACTCGTTTTACATAGAGTTTTTTGGCCATGCATCAACATCAACAAATCGGAGATATACAAAAGTAATTGCCAGTCTGCCGTTAATGAAATGTGTAATCGGTAAATATTTTACTTCCTTAAGTAACTAACTTATGGATATTGTGAAGTGCGCAAGGACCTGAAATTCTTTACATGTACTTGGAATTATTCAAATTACAAAATCTTTATATCGCACATGTTGAGCAATAGCGTTCCCCCATGAAATGCCACACCTACTTTTGTTCTCAGTAGCAACGTAATTACACATATACATACATTTCTTCATAATTAGCGTAAAATAGGAAACACTAACGTCTACCTGTCTGCTAAACTTCGATTGGACACAGAATGCTCGCCTAAGCACAACAGCTAACAACTTGAAGCAAAGCAATTACGAAAACAATTGAACTTTTCAAAATAAAAGAAATTTATTCGGAAATGGTTTCAGTATATTATTAATCTAAAAAAACGTTTTTCCTATGTTTACCAGATATAACGGTTTAATCTCAAACGAATTTAATTTGCTTTCCCCCTCTACGAACTTCCTTTACTGCCTAATATCAACAAAAAAAACAGAAACAGAAACAGAAACAAAAAATGATCACTTATATATATGTATATGTATATGTATATACATATACCTTTGCACACAAGTGCATTATAATTTACTTAATTTAAATGAGGGTTTTGTTGAGCATTATGTAAAGTGTAATTAACTGTAGTTACACAAACAGACCTAAATGCTAAGAAAATATGAGTAATAGCGAAAACAAGAAAAGAAAAATGCAACCGTGAGAAAGAAGAAGGCGAGAAACTTTCCAGGCTCTTCCGCATGTTAAAGAGTCGCGCGTTGCCGGCGCATTTGTACTTATGCATGCGTTGACGTTCATGTGAAAGTTAATCTTAAGAAAAAGAACAAAAATAAACATACAAAGTACAATAAGAATAACACCAAAAAACAATAGGAAAACTTAAGTAGACTCTCGACTGAAGGAGACGGGCATATGACGTTAAGAGAGGCTCAGACGTTAAGTCGTATGTTTACTTTACTGAACTATTATGTTATTTTTTATTTGCATTTATAGTAAAAATTTTTGTTCTTCTTATTGTTATTAATGTTTGTTATTGTGTGTCGTTGTTGTTGTTGTTATTGTTATTGTTATTGTCGTTGCTGGCTTTGTTAAAAGTATATATCCTTTTAACGTAATCGCGACATTGTTATATTTGGTCTTCATCTTAAATTTCACTAAAGCAACAAAACATTTGTTACTTTTTCTTATTTTTTCCCCCTATATGTAAATGTGCATTAGCGTGGAGAGGCGCGGTTAGAATAATGGATAGGAGGGAAATTATGCAAATCTTAAAGTGCTTTAAAGTGCATTGACAGTAAAAATTTCCGATTTTGCGCAACTCCTGCATGCTCCTCCTGCCTATATATATATATATATATATATGTATATGTAAGATATACAAATATATATATATACATGTACGTATAAGCGAAGACCGCAAACCATAAACCGACATCATATTGCTTTTAATGGCTTTTAAAAATTTGAAATAGACGGAGTGGGAGCATTAAAAAAACTGCTACTCCGGGCAGTCGACCATATAACTTTGGAATATAAAAAAAAAAGAAGAAAATATACACAAAAAACAACAAAGAAAACACTCATCGAACTTTCAGGCCTTTCTCTATATTTCTTTATTTTCCAGAAAATAAAACAAAAATAATAAGAAACCATCTTCTAACATGACTTTGTCGACTATGTCTTCTGTGCATTCGCTTTCTTTACGATGTATTTGTCATCATCTTCATCGTCAACGGCATCGTCAATGCAAGGTTTTTTCTTTCTTTTACAATACATATTACAATTCATTCATTGTGTTTTCTTTTATTTTCATTTTCCGCACACATGCATAATTTTTTCTTTCCTTCTTTCTGCTTTTTTGCATATAACTTTTGTTTCATGCGCCTTCTAAGTGACTATTTTCTTATTTACTTGCTATTGCATATGTGTGTTTGTATATATTTATATATGTGGATTTGTATATATATATATATATATATATATATATATATGAATTTAGTGAAGTAGCTTATTTACACATTAGACCCTTGAGACATATACAGTCACTAATACAACAGCAGCGTTAACCAACTTTAAGAGTTCATAACAAGTGTTCTTTTTTCTTCTCCATCACAAATCGTGATGCACGAAGACATGCCATGGCAGGAAGAGCGGCGGAGAGTGAAAAAGATATGGAGAAAGCGAGAGCGACTTTATATTTTCTTAGCACATTCAGGTCCACATGTGCGCGTGCATGTATTTATATTTGTCTAAGCCATCTCAGGGGTTTTCTTATGAAATTTCATTTTCAATTTCTTTTCACACTGGCTTCCTTCTAGCAGTTGTAGCAATTTTTCAACATGCAACAAGATCTGCGAAGTCGTATGAGTCTGCGTGTGTGTGTGTGTGTGTGTGTGTGTGTGTGTGGTGCGTACGTGTGCGTATATGTGTACATATACATGTACGCGCATATGCATGTAAGCTCGGGTATGCACTACTTTGGTCTACTTTGAACTTTACTTAAACAAGTTTTTAGCTAAAAGTAATTTATGGATGTTAAAAGTTTGTAGAAATTTTTTATTTAGTCAAAAACCTCAATTTACTTATAAGTGAAGCCAGTCGAAGAGGGAACGTCAGCCGAAATGCCTTGAAACGTTCCGCATTTTTCATACGCCTTTTTCCTTGCATAAGAAAAAAGAGAACAAAAAGCACGCTGATGAGTATATATATGTATATAAGTTAAGTTAGAAACTTTTACATAATTTCGCGTATAAACCCGCCCAATTTTACTTAAATTTATAAAAAGTGAAGTAAATTAATATTCAAACTTAAAATTTTTTGCAACATCAAAGAAAATGATTTTCGGAAACAAAGTCGACAAACTAAATATTTTGATAAGCGGCAAGTTTGAGAAAACTTGCATTGTTCTCATCCTCTACCTAAACAGGTAAAGGCGCAACGAATCTCTCAGGCTAAAAACTACTTTCTACAAACATAAGTTAAACCTTAGATATGTTCTCGCGATAGACTCAGAACGATTTGACATTGAAACAACTTTAACATCAATCCTTGATAAGAAACAAATTGGCAATCTTTCGTACCCCATCAAAGCTCGTAAGCTCGGATGTGCAACACCCTTAGTCTCTTTCTATACTCGGGGCTTGAAAGCGGTATAACGCAGCCTATGAGCTCAGCAGCAGATGAGCTCTAACTCTAAGAGTACGAAAGTAGGCGTTTTCATGCGTACGCCCTTGTTTTTACCAAAAACTTATGATCACTTTTTGCATTCTACACTACACCATTTCCAATACCTGGAAGGACATGAGATATGCCCACCTTTTAATGTAACTAACAAATTATTCGTAATCGTTTTCTGAATTTCTCTTTTCTAAATTGCTTCTGGAATATGGAATGCTACTAAAAATGGGAATGGGGATCGGATAACTTTTACGATCAGTCCCCGCATAAACTGCTATATAACACGAATTGCTGTAAGAGCAAATTTTGCAATATTTAATATTCCTCCATACTACCATACCACACTAAACGAACGTGAAAAATTTCGATGGGATGAGATTTTTATTGAATCACCTCCCATACATAAGTGCTTTCAAAAACCAAGTCAGGACAAAAAATAAATAGAAAGTCTTTCTGACAAACAAACTAACGATAAAAACGGAGAAAAACAGTTTTATGTTCTAATAATAATTTTTATTGTTATTTAAGAGGAAAAACTTATTATAACTTCGTCGCCTTGACAAAAAGGTAGCAGATCTTCCTTCACACACCCTATTGGATCGATTAAGCACATACTCAGAAGGATTAAGAAGAAAGTATAAAAATTGCCGTAAAATAACTCCGATTGTTACTTGCGCGGTGGAAATCTTTGAAGCGATTTTTGGCGCTTTCTTTGTCTGGAAGCCTGGAAGATGTATAAAAATTTTACTACAAATTTTTTTTGTATTATTTATTACGTGGGAATACGAAGAATTTTCAATATTGATAGCATCCGAGAATTCGTATAGGCATAAGGCCTTGAAGTGTACTAACAACGAGACATGATGCACGCTTTTTTCATGAAGGTCCGGACAAATCGTTATTTGCAAAATGCATCGAAAAGTTGCAGAAGCATTGGACATGATAAATAAAGGCGGGTTTCGAAAAACAAAATGCCTTTCTTACTTAATACCGGGACTTATTGATCGATGTGTCCATCGGCGTACACCAGAAGTCTCGCATTCTGCACGCTGGTTGGATGTTCATTAACAAATAGGACAGACAAGAGCGGACAAGAGTGACTCCCTTGGCGAACTCCCAACGATACAGAAATATCCGGAAAAAAACTTGACTTAAAGAATACGTCTTGTCTACGACCAGTGAGTAAAGATATATGCCAAGAGAAAATGTTTCCCGAGAAGCCAATCGATTTAAGTTTGAAAGGTAATAGGCTATGATTGTCTTTATATGAAGCTTTCCAAAATTCGGTGTAGATCACATCAGCTGATTTGCGTTCTGAAAAGGCGTCATGTATGCAACATGTCAATTCCAATAAGATCGTGACAGTTGACCGTCGCCTAGAGAAGCCATGATGGCAGCTGGATGACACAGATCGCTTAGCTTTACAATTCCCCTATAGAAAACGGTGTAGTGAAACTTGGGTACATACCTATCTTGCCTGAAATGAGTCAATTTGACTTAAACATCAAAATTCAAGATTTAAAAAAAGAAAAATAAATTTTATTTTTGTTTTTATAAGAAACATACTCTCATTACATGTAGTATATACGGCCCTAGTTTTATTTTGATGAAGAATTTGAGGCGAACTTTGTCTGGTTTGTTCGGCAGGTATTGAATAAAGAGGCACCTTGCTTTAGGGTAGAACACTTGCTCATCGACTGCTATGTCTGCGTGAGGTGTATAACAATTTTGGTTGTTCTCGGTTAATATTTCCTATGCTTTATTATGTAATAAGTCGATTGGACTCACGTCCGCCAAAACACGTATAGCACACATGGATTTTTGAAAGTAGTCGCACTGTTTCACTGAACCAGTGTTTGTACATATTTCATAATTTTATTAAAAACCAATAAATGTTTTTTTTCATAAAATCATATCAATAAAATCGCGAATGAGCCAAATTGACTCGCTCCGAGAGTGTGGAGGGTCTTACCATTATAAGCGTAAATTGCAAAGTTACAGAGAAGACCATCGATCGAGAGCATCGGTGAGAGTTCAAAGCAAACAATTCAAGTAAACAATTTTTCATTTAAAGTGAACAGTGTGTGTAAAATAATTGTGAGGTTGAAGCGAACATAAGTGTATGTAGGTGCATACGTATATGTGGCAGTCGTGAATGTTATAACGTCCCGGTTATGCGGAAGCCCATAATCAAAATGATTGGTTCTTTTGTCTTAGTTTAATTATAAATTTACTTACTTCGCTTTTACTTTAAGGTCACTCTTAAGATTGTGAAGCACGCGTTTATTGAATTCATTTGCAAGACGGAATTGATTGCTAAAATTCTTCGAATTGTGGAGCAATCAGTGATAAGCATTTGCAAATAAGCATTTGCACTTTGTCTCGATTATTTAAATTCCGTTATTACGATATAAAGATTTATTCACAATAAACGTTTCATTAATAATTAAATCTTTCTGTTCGCATCTTCTCGTTGATCCATAAATTTTCCCTACAAGAATGTAAATAATTCTTAAAATACAATTTCAATTAAAAATAAAGCGTTCTTCCTTCCGTTTTGGTTAAACAATATCCCGGTTAACATGACGCATTGTGTAACTGCATTTCATATTGTTACAAATAAAACCACGTTTAAAGAATTGATTGCGTTTTAAGGCAGTTGTCGAAATAAACTCTTAACCCAGTTATAATGGATGGCGGGGAGAAAAGGCTGCGGGGACGTAAAGTCACGAACATACCCCAACTGTTTTATTGCATTTTTAATTAACGAAATTGAACTTTTTTTCCATTTTTCTCCCATTTGCTGAATCGAACACCAAGCATCAAGTGTTCATATGCCTACAACGGGTGTACGTTGTGCGACCCATACGAAACATTATGAAATAAGAAGTGCGATAAATATTCATGAGATCGTTACAATGCGGTAAAAGGGACAAATGTTGTTTTAAAAAGTACTTTTTATTTTCGATTGAAATTTTCATTTTTAAAAAATTTTTGTATGTAAAATGTATTTAATGAAAATAGAATGAAAAATAAACAGAGATTGCGACTGCAATTGAAGTATGAGACCTCAACTCGAATACAAAGATGGCTAA
>CCAG010013896.1:17500-25959 GCA_001077435.1 Glossina morsitans morsitans | reverse complement strand
CGTTGCGTTCGTATCGTTATGCCATTCTTGCGAGTTTACGTCTTTCTGTATATGCGTGCGTTTGTGTTTTAGTCATTTCTTTACTAGTGCGTAAAATATATATACATATATATATAGATTTGTATCCGTCTCTTTGCGAAATCCTTTCGCCGCTCAATTCAATATTCGCCCACAGTGTTCGCGGTAGTTTGGTCGTTTGGCCATACGCGGAGTTTGAAGGTTCGCTTGAGAACGCGACAGCAAAACCAATCACATCCTTTTCGCACTCAGACGAGTAAAGGCTGTGTGAGAATTTTGTCTTGTCAAACGAAACTAGCGCAATTATTAAACGAATTCGAGAAAAAAAAAAAGAAACAAGCATAATAATAATAATAATAAGTGAATAAATAAATAAAGAAAGGGAAAATTAATCTCACACATGACAAATAAGCAGCAATGGATTAATAAAAACAAACATTAAGAGAAAGATTGCAATAAATCGTGTTTTGCTTCCTGAAAAATATTCCATTTTATTACTATTGTGCGTGTGTGTGTGTGTGTGTGTGTGCGCCTACGTGTTTTCATAATCAATTAAAAACAAATCATTACTAAAATAAAGTTTATTTAACAACAACAACAACAACAACAACAACAATGCAATAAAATGTGCTTCCATTGAAATCTGATCAAATTAACAAAGAAAATTTAATAAAAAAACAAAACTACGAACGTGAAGGCGTAATAACCACTCTTAAGAAAATTTTGTTTGGACAAAGTGCTCAAATTCTCTCCGAGATGGATGTCGTAGCTGTTTAGCTTTCCGAACAATCGGTGATAAAAAGAGCAACCAAAGTCATGCTAATTGCTAGAAGTTTTGAAGGATTACGACAAATTATTATAAACGATCCCGTTACGTGAACTTTTATACGTCGATCAATGGCTATTAGTTCAATGTAAAATCGCTTTTTCCCCTAGTTCGAAAAAAAAGTTATTTAAAGGACATCTGGCCTGACATCGAAGAAAGTTAAAATCGTTAAGTGTTTTGAAATTATTTGCAGTCTTTTAAAATTGTTTCCTGGCGACGCGTTTAATAAAAAAGGTGAGTCGAAAATGTCGTATCAGTTATGAACAATGTTGTGCCAAACACATAACGAAGAATCTCCTGTGAACTGATTGGTAGGGCAGGAAGAGAAAGATTTGCAAAACTAAATTACCCGGTCCTTAAGTGTTAAGTTAAGTGGACCTTAACTGTTCATGTCAGCGAAATTTACTAAATCTTTTGGGAACACTTTAGTTTTTTAAAAATGTAAACAATGTTTCTTTGAAGGAAAAAAAAACGAGAAGCCTATATTCTTCTTCTACCATGAACAGTGTAATTATTTTGTATATCGCTTCATTGACAACAACTCAGTTCAAACCCTCATTACAACGTGATCATCAATGTGAACAACTAAGGAAATTATGTTCGCCTTTCGCCGGACTTTTATTTATCTATCCATTCTCTCATTTTATCCTAACAAAAAAAAACAACTGTTATTTCCATGTAGTAAGAGGGTGTGGCCAAATTTTCCGGTTTCTCTATAAGTATTGTATGATTGTACATAGAATATAAGTGCTTGTGGAAGTTTTTGAGTTATCAGCAGAAAGGCATTTTTTTTTTTTTTTTTTTGGCTTTTGCAAATAGAGAGACTCTGAGTTGATGTTGAGCTGAAGGAATCTTCTTTGAATGATTCGGATCATTTTCAATACCAATCGGAACTTTCAAGGGTTTTGCCAAATTTATTACCGATACATTCACTATTGTTAAAGACAGACAGACAGAGTGATAGACATGTCCATATCGATTAAAGTCGTGCTTCGGGGCGTTAAAAACTTTTTTTCTATCTATATATATCTAAACTCTTCATGATACGTATAAAAATAGTGACTTCGGACACAGCGCTTTCGTTGTAGACTAGGTAGGTGCTCTTACAACCAAGATTCATTTTTCTGTGTAAAATAGCGTTCACAACATTCCCAAAACAATTATTCACATTCCCAGTAAACCCAAAAACGCCCTATGTCCGAATACGAGTGTTTCCGTAAGTCGTTGTTCAACATACGAAAAGTCAGAAAACATTACTGTCGAAGGATTTCCGCATGATTGGTTAATTTAAACAAGTATGAACGCTATATTAGTCTTTTGGTTCAGTCTATGTAAGACAGATATATATATATATATCTTTGTATATATGTGTATATGTATATATGTTATATATCTATATGTAACTTATACTTAGTCTTAGAACGTTTATAGTCATTTTCAAACATATACATATCCGAGTTTCTGTGTTAATGTTGGGATCATGAGCTCTCTCTCTCTCTCTCTTTCTTTCTTTCTTTCTTTCTTTGCGTTCTTTCTCTTTTCTCCTATTCAATAAATAATATAAAAAATTGTTGTCCGTGTTTCTTTATCGTCTCTGCACTCGCAAGAACAGATCATTTCCATATTCTTACCTGGTCTGCGGAAATTTATAAGCACAGAAAAGGTGTTTACCACAAAAGGAAAGCAAGATCACATCTTGATTATCTTAAAAACCTCACCGAACGTATACATAAATTATTCTTACACATGTTTATAGAAGCGTATAAAGTATAGCCACGAAGGCGGTACTAAAACGTGTCTTAACACTGAGGCTTTCACAAACAGCTTGTCCTACGAATGATCTTTAGAAAAATCTTTTTTAACTGAAAATTCAAAACGCAATTTCAAAACCGATCTTAAGCTGACATTTCGGAAATTCTTGGAACGAACCACTTTTAAATTGCTTAATAATTCTATAAGATTTCACGGCAACGCGTAAGGAAGAATTTTCAGAATAAATACATTTTGTGCAAATATTCTTGTTCAACTCAAAATCTTCGTCATGACTGTAATTCAATCAAAATGGGTCATCGATAAGACTTCGTAGGGAAAATAAATTTATCGTATTTATAAAAAGTAAGAAAGTTGTATTGGGCGGGGCACGAATCTCACATACCCACCACTGTGTTTTTCGCTTTCTACTCTCCAAGTTCTTTTATTTGGTATCCATATCGCTCGTGTCTACCGCGGTGTCTGCCATATTCGTTTTAATATTAACCCATTTTTAGACAGATAATATACCTCCAGGGTGTACAGGGGTGTACAACATAGTTTTAAACATTTTGCCTTCTTTGTCTTATGAGTATTAAGCCTCAAAAAATTGTAAAAAATTAAATTAAATTTAATTATTCGTAAGTTTGTGTGGGCACTGCCGATTGGTTCCATTTTGGACGTAGAGAGTAAAGTGTCTCGTAAAGCAAACGTGGAAAGTTTCACCTTTCTATCTTTAATAATTTCGGAGTAACGAGTAAAAATCTAAAAGTTATTGTTAAGAAAAACTGAGTTGCGTTCAGTGTACGCTTTGCTACGCGCTTCTGCTCCGACCGATTTGGCCCATTTTCACTACCAACTTGCATGCGGAAACTTAGAATGTTTCTACTAAATCTGATGTCGATATCTTTATTTTTTGCGATCAGGAGAGCGCCAACAACACACACCCTACATACGGACAGACATGCCTTAATCAACTTAAAATTTCACACTTATCCTGAATAGATATGCTCTTATAGGTTCTCTGAGGTTTCCTGTTGGGTGTTACATATATTATGGGGAAAAGCGAAATGAGGATACCTCCACCTTACAGTGGTGGGTATAAAAACAATGGGCGAGTTACGGCGGAAAAAAGTTTCGCCTTTGAAGCAAATATCGTTAGATGTGTATTACGTTCTGCGTCCGTTTTAGGGATTATAGGAGAGATTGCCAATAGTAGCGCCGCAACAGGAATCACTAAGGAAAACATTGGGAGTCATTAAAGTGAAGCTTAAATCTTATAAAAGAAAACGTCAATGGAAATTACATTATGAAGTCGACGCGGCTGATCTTGTCTATTTTCAAAATAGAAGCTTTTGTCTGATGTGCGCGCGGACGTTATAGGCGTGACCTTTGAAAAGCAAAATTCTTTTGCAAATTTGTAGTCGATATCTTCATTTTTGCTAACGGGAGAGTATTTATTAAAAATACTGCAAACGGACAGCTGGAGAGACGAAGGGACGGAGATGCTTAGGTGCATTTCAAATTTAAAACTGGCCAATAATTTATATGCTTTATGGGGTTTTTAAAACTTGTTTCTGCGCATTATAAAGGTATTGAAAAAAAAA
Organism: Glossina morsitans morsitans; assembly: GCA_001077435.1. Lineage (NCBI taxonomy): Eukaryota > Metazoa > Arthropoda > Insecta > Diptera > Glossinidae > Glossina > Glossina morsitans. The sequence goes on along the minus strand of CCAG010013896.1, from coordinate 21,759 downwards.
TTAAATTTCGATACCTACAACATTAGGTAGGCGTGGTTAATGTTTCCGATTTTTTGTAGATACTATCACATCGCCCATAGAATGTGCGTTTAAATTTTTGCTTTAATTTATGAGTAATTAGAAAAAAAACGAGCTTTTTGCTGCCTTTGAAAACGAGACATGGTACTGTGAGCATGTCCTTCGATCAATTTGGGTCACATGAACTTGCGTATAAGAATTTCCAATGTTTCTGCTAAATTTGGAGTCGATAGATTCTTCATTTCTGTGACCAGGAGAATGTATGCAATTGACATTACACAGATGGACAAACGGACATATGGACTGAACCTGCTTAAATGGATTCAGAATTCGGTGCTGATCAAGAATATATATACTTTACTGATACTTATTTCCGGGTGACGTAAATGTTTTAACATAAAGGAATATATCCCTCATCCTGTGGTGACCTGACCACAATCCCGCTTGAACTAGGCCGACTATATATTCCTTATCCTGCGGTGACCTGATCACAATCCCACTTCAAGCAGGCCATGGATACTTTAATAATTTCAACCGCCATTTATGTTTCGATATCAAAATTCAGACAGAAATCTGAATCTGGGGGCACCTCTCAGCTTTCAAAATCCCCCCAAAATTCAAAAAACCTAGGAAAGCTCCGAAACAACAGTTTCGAATACAAAAATGCCGTTCATATAACATGAAATCATCTACAAATTGCCAAAAAATGTTTTTCAAAATCATTAAAGGATTAATTTAAACATATCTCCGATCTCACACATGTTTACATGTTTCACTTTTCTGTCGTATTTATTTAAGATGAGAATTCTAGGTTATAAAGGATTTTCGAAATGTCAATGAAAATTTCCCAACATCTAGATTTCAAGTACACCGTCACTTTGTTTAATCTCATAAAGAACGCATAAGAAGTCTTTTAGAAAAAAAAACTTTCTCTGAGCCTGCCATACAAAAAGCTACTAATTTCTTCTCAGGACAGGACAGGATTACTAAGACTGGGATTGCCATGTTTCATAGTGTTGATATATAGCTTAAATCAAATAATTACTTTATATAAATTTCTTATCGCCATCTATTATAAGTTGTTTAGTCTCCATTTTATTACAAGCGGCGGTCGCAACAAAATTTAAAATTATATTCTTTACATATATCCACGTCGATCGTGTAAACCAAGAGTGGGTTGGCTATCACGATTAGCACATCTGCGTGTGTGCGTGTGTGCGTGTGTGTTTTAAAATATCAACAGCGTATAAGGAGGGACAGTGTTGTTCTAAATTGAATTACAAGCTCTTCGAGTGGCCCCCGAACGTGAGCACAAGGCGGCGACAATCATCACACGATTGCCGATAGGATAAGAGCATAATTAAAAGGTAAACAGGAAAGATTTCATCTGGGAGTTTTCTAACAGTTCGAGTGTTCGCACTTTTCAATTAACATACGTGTAACTGGTGGTGTTTACCATTAACCGTTTATTTGTCTTTTTTTCGATCAATGTCGACAAAACTATTTGTATGTTTTATATGCTTCTCAATAAGGTTTCCAAAACCAAATAGGAAAAACCGTTTCATATTGTATCCAAAAAAAGTTCTGATAGCGTAGTTGCTTGTCGGCGTGTGTTCCTATATGCAGGAATAAAAATCTAGTTTGCATATCCCTTGCAATACCTAAGGATGTAAGGAGTCACACAGAGATAGAGAACCTAAGTGGAATTAGTCGTGTTCTCCTTGTGTGACATTCTCAGAAACTGAAAATATGAATTAATTTACGAAATTTTAATCTCAATTATGGCTGAGGTTCTTTTCACTTCCTCTTAAATGCCAACAGAGATGAGCTTATGAATTGAACGAATAGGATATGAATTTTGTCCCTTTCAATTCTTTATCTAGGTGATCCAGGTATTCCTCTTATTCCATTCTTAATTACTACGAATTGATTTAGACAAGTTTATTCTGTCCTTCTGTCCGATTGTTAATAGAGTTTTCTTTTAATAGAAAGAGCGGAATTTTAAAGTACTGACCGAATTTTTGCAAAATAGCTACCATGTGGTGAGGTACACATTGACAATAAGAAAGACTAGATAAAATTTCTATATATATATATCATATATGGATGTATGTATAATCTTCAATAAATTTTCGCAACTAATTACGGATTAGGTAGCCGTTTCAGAAAGCTGCGCCTGTATAACGTTGCAATGAAAACTCGCAATTACGTCTTGATTTTGGGTTAAACCGGTCTTACCTTACCTAGGAGCTGGCTATGGCGTAGATGAACACTATTCTTATTGACAACTTGGAAACTCCCAAACTGTTGCTACGTTGTGGCCAATAAGTCTTGTCCGTTAATGGCAACAAGTATGATATGATTATATAATATATGCTATCTTCAGTCTGGGCGCTCTCGAGCTATAAGCAAGAACAAGAACTTGGTATAGAGCTCTTAGCGCGGCTTGTGCTCGTTAGTGCTGTTTGTAATAGAAATTCGGCAAAAATCATTTGACTATATATACACAGATAACTATCAGCTGAAAGATCTTTTGTAATCTAAATAAACACTGGCCGTAGAGAACTCCGTTCGAGAATTTGGAAATACACGAAATTCTTAATACATTTTCATCAATAGGTTCCTTTTTTCCTTTACACTTACATGATGGAACACCAGAGAGCTACTTTGGATGTTTTATTGCCTTAACAAGTATTCAAGGTAAAGGTGAGGAAAGAAGCATTTTACATTTTTATAAATAACTGCCCACTTAGGGTCTATCAGGGGCTAAAGTGAGTGCAATTTCTAATAGAATCTCGGGAAATAATAAATTCTTAATATACTTTAATCAAAATATTACTGTCTTATCAGCCTATTACGATCCCAATGAGACCTAATCCCTATAGAATCTTGAAGAAAGCTGGACTTTTTCACAGATAACTGTCGACGTAAGAGGACTACTCGTAAGAGCGTTTGCAAAATTTTAAACTACTTTTTTACCGTAACGACAGAAGCATTTGATAGTCCTTATAAGACTTGGAGAACGTCGAATTGTTGCTGTGCTTTCACGTTATCCCGCGCGACCCCGGAACACAATTAATGACTTTTAGCAAATCTTGCTCTGAAATACAGCACCAACATCGAATAATTGTGTAAATAAATACTTCGAGCGATAACGCCATCGGTGAGTCCATCGTATCATCAATAAAAGCAATTCGAAATACGCCATTAGGCAAAGATGGCTTTCTTACTTGCGTTCTCTCTCTCTCTCTCTCTCTCTCTCTCAAGGAATCTATAAAGAGTTTTATATTTATTTATTTTTTTATTTTTTTTGTTTTCTTTACACACAACGTGGGCACTTTATTTTCCATATTTAATCGTATTTAACGCATAACTGTATTCAAATGTTTACGTTATAGGAAGGATTGCGTTACAGAAACGCGTATTTCAGGCTGTGCGAGTAAAGTATTTGTGTATGAGTGTGTGTGTGTGTGTGTGTATGTGTGTGTATGTGTATGTTTGCAACAGTTAGCCAGCTGTTTTGCGAATTTCATTCACAAAACACACACATATGTTGTGTGTGCATTTGACTTTGGTGCTTAGGCACTTACATGTGACTGAATGTTTATTTATATGTATATACACACACGCACACACACACACATGCAAATGGATTTGCAAACATATACGTACACATCCAGATGACTAAGCAGCTCATACATACTACCAAAAATCACATATTACTAACTCCGTAGAAAGAAAAAACGTTTATAAATATATTTATAGGAAAGCATATGCAATTGCGTGTATTCATATTCGTGTGCGCGTGTGGGTGTGTGTGTGCGCTTTTTTGTAGCGTTTATAATAATTTAGTTAGTCTGATTATATATGTATGTAGTAATAGTATAGTCCAGCAGCATAGAAAAAGAAGCAACACAAAAACTGGGCGACTAAAAAAAATTTTTTTAAATTCATCATCAAGTTTATTTTTATTACATTGTCTCGTCCTGCACTATTTAACCCAGACTTCGGTAAATGTCTAGCAGCACACACATATCGTTTAAAGGGAGCATCATAGATACCTACCATATATCGAACGTTTGCAAGTAAGTGTGTATGTATTCGTGCGAATGCTTCCCTTTAGTCAAGTAAACCTATTAAATAAAATCGAAAATAAAAATGTAACGAAAAAAAAAAAAAATTGTATAAAAATTACATGCGCTCGTATGTGCATGAGTGTGCTAATGTAGATATAAAAAAGA
>CCAG010013896.1:0-12500 GCA_001077435.1 Glossina morsitans morsitans | reverse complement strand
TGTATGTTATTGCATTGTGGACGTACCCTTTAACCGATATGGGCTATTTTCAGATTTTTTGGCGATATTTGAACCGGATTTTTTCATTCTTGTTTACAAATACTACGCAGTAGAGCAGACGTACAGATGGACTTACTTGGATGGATTACTAATTTCAAAACTGGTAAAGAATCTGTCTCTACGCTGTAAGCTTTCTTCCAGGCGTTATAAAAATGTTGGCAAAACCACGTCATTTTGATGCACTATAACATTGGGCATCACTCATAGAATACTTGAACAAATTTTTATCGGTTTATCTGTTGTAGCTTGTGAGTAATGAGCAAAAAACCAATTTTTATCTTTCTTTTTGAAAAATGAAGGTAGTCTTAGTTTGCATGGCATCGTTTAGGTTTGTCCTTCGGTCGATTTGGGCCATTTGCAATACCAACTTGCGTGCAAGAAATTTCAATGTTTCTGCCAAATATTGAAACCGACCGTTTTTCTTTGGCGGCCAAGGGAATGCTTGAAGCACGCATTATACAAAGGACAAAACTTGCATTCCTGCTATAAATCTCGTGATAAACTGTAATTTCCCTTTTTCCTTGAAGAACGAGACCATATAAATCTTTTAAAAAAATATATCGATTGAAAGACCCCGCCCAATATAAAATAGACTGAGAAGATCTCCGTTTCCAACAACAACAAAAATTGAACTTTTATTCTTCACTTATAAACTATAACGAAAGAAGCAAGAAAGTTACATTCAGCTGAGGACGAATCCCGCATACCCAGCCAAGGCGTTCAATGCTTTTATTTATGGCTCTATAAAAGTATTAATCCATCATGCCGTGGTGTTCACCATAATTAATGTAGAACTAACATATACAGGTTGTCGATATGACTGTTAAGAAAAAATTACTCCATTACGTTGTGACGTCTGCGGTATGTAATTTGGAACTAACACACTTAGCTTGTCGCGTTCTACTCCTCAAGTCCTTTTATTCGATACCCATATCGATGGTACTGCTAAGAAAAAGATGAACCAAATAATTTTAAACATTCTGTCTTGTCTGTCTGTACCTTATGTTTACTAAGAAGCACAACAAACAACAAAGAAATGAAAAAAAGACAATTTAATCACATAAAATTTGGTGTGTTCATGGCCGAATATTATGATGAACATAGAGAATATTAGAATTTTCCGTAAAGTAAATGTCGGAATTTTTCTGATGAGAAAAATCCTATAAATTGTTGTTTAGAGAAATCGAGTTGCCTTCAGGCCTGTCTTCTGACCAATTTGTCTCAGAAACTTCCAACGTTTCTAGAAATTTGAAATCGGTATCAGGCCAAGGGAATCCCATCACGGACAGGCGGACAGACATTATTTAATCGGTTCACAATTTCATACTTAGCAAGAGTATATATACTTTGTAAGGTCTTTGAAGCTTCCTTTGCAAAATGAGTGCAACCCCACCCCTTGGTGTTGGGTTATGAAAAATTGATGCGTAAATTGTATCGATGATACTGCAATAACTATATAAAAATGGAAAAAATCGCCCACGTCACGCATACTAAGGAATATCGACATTCCATTCTTTTGTCAAATTTTGCCATAAATTTGCAAAAAATTTAATTAATTAACACAGCCGCTCTGGTCGAATATAGGAGTTTTCGTTGAAAAACAAGCAATTCAACAGATAGATGATTAAAGGAGATATTATATATATATATATATATTGAATTTGTCAAAAAACGGATCGAGTCTTACAATTTGCTCACATGCAACCTATAGTGATCCAAATATGAAGCTTTTATTCTATATTCCCAATAAATGGGTGATCATTATTATTAGGACGTGTTAAGTCAGCAAATATCTGCTATACCGTGTTACTTACTATACATTAGTTGCCTCGGTAAAGTCGATATTACCAAAAAGGCAGATCAATATTCAACTTATCAAGTACCGAATGTTAGGAATGTGTTTGCTGTAAGTTGGTAGCACAATGACACCCGTCTGTGTGATATTTCGCATCATAAACGTCATTAGTATTTCAGCTGTACTTGGTCTTGTATTGTGCGGCATGAAAAGTATTTTTCCCGGTCTTTACCCTGTGTGTGAGTAGATGATTTCTGATCTAACAACCGGTCATGGAACACCTTATAACAGGAGATGAAACTGGGATCTACGCGTACGACCCGAAAACTATCGATCAATCGAACAAATATCGTATAAAAAGTGAACCAAGACCGAAAGAGTTGCGCCAAAGTCACTCAAGAGCCAAGGTGTTATAAGAGATTTCTTCGATTCTTCCTTCCGCCGGGCCAAACTTCTAGCAAGGAATATTATTTGAATCTCAGCATGACTGATTAAAGGTGACGAAAGAGATTTGAAAAAGGCAAAAGCAAATTGGTCTTACTAAGTATTTCTATATTTTTGATCAATGTCAGAACTCCACGTGACTTAATTGTCGGATTTTCTTCCTCCTTAGTAAAAATTTCCAGAAAACCAAGTGATTGCAAATTATTTTAAAACAGTTCTTGTTAAAGGAGCATTTTCTGAAACAAAATTCCAAACGTTTGACTGGATTTTGCTTATGTTCTGCATAATTATAAGTAAATTTATTTAAGAACCAAAACCTTTGCTAATGTATAATCACTTAAGGCGTGAACGGTAGCCGCTATTATTTGATATTTTTATGTACATTTACTAAAGTAATATGTAGAGTGGGTTTTGTCTCTCAATCCTCCCATTGGCTTTATATATACAATAACTTCTAGCGCTACAATCTCATTGGTGTATGCACTTCATATTTCTGGATAGCATCACCGTTCCCAGTCTACGTAAGAATATACACTTGACCGTCCATCAATCAAGACTATAATTATTTGCACTATAACGATCGCACGAACGAGGGAACTTGAATCGCAAATAAGTTCTGAAAAGGATCGTAATCCGAATTTTGTACAAAAAAAATTAATTAAGGAAATTAACGTTTGTCCATACCAGCTTACTGTCAACCGTATATTGTTGTAAATTCTTCTATAAGTATTTAACAGCATATATAATAAAAGGATTCGCTTAGCTAATGAAAATGAGCTCATAATCAGGCAGGAACCAACCTGGGCGGAATGACCATAAAACAATGGGTAAATCCAATACCACTTCCAATACAAGTCCTCTTCGGGATAATGTATGCTAAATATTGCGAGCCCTAAATGCGATCTGTAAGTGGAACACAGATATGGGTAGACAGACAACGGACTGACCTAAGGACAAACAAGCTTAAATAGATTCAAAAGAAAAGAATGTTTTTTTTGTTTTCTATCAAAGTGGTTTTTAACTCTTCTGGGTATTTTCCAAATCCTCATTCACTTAATGTACCCTATATAGAAGCTTATGCGAGGCATAATTTATTCGGAATATTTTGCGATTGCTGTGCGAGCGATTGTCGTTCATACACAGCTTTGCGAATCTTTCTAAAATAAATGTCTAAAATTCACTCCACACATATTCATAAGGTCCTGGTAATCCTGTCTGATCGATGTGAGATTTCCAGCCGTCCAAACCATATTGACATAACTAGCTATCTATTAAACATTGAAATAGAAAGAAACTGGAGTCCTTTTATAATATAGATTCTTCGTCTCCTCTTCCGGAAAACAAGATTGTGTGAAAACAGATGCAAAAAGAAAAGAAATTCGCAACAACAACAGCAACAAAACTGACGTAAATACTCTCTTTCTTTCGGTAGAGGTAATAGGACATGAATTCAATCATCTAGCACTAACACACAAATGCATCTCCTTTGTGTGACTAAGACGATAATAGTAGGCAAACTGTTCAACCTATGGTAAAAGGATAAGAGTTTATTAAGGGCAAGTCAAAAACAAATTAAAAGTTCCAAATGTTTCGAAATTGCTGAGGAGTAGACGCAAATAAGCCAGCAGCTGGCAAGAGTAAATGAAAAAGATTCATATGACAATTTGAAAAGTTAATAATAGAAAAGACGACTCTATTCGTGCTCGTGGCAATGCTGAACGCTTAAATTTTTGAACACTTTTTTTTTTTGCCACGTACTTTAACGCCCATCGCAATTTCAAAATTGCTTGCCTATGCTGGGCTTTACAACTCAATTTTTTCTACATACTTTAATAAGATTTTTAAATAAATAAAATATATATTTTTTTCTTACAGAAGTCAAACTGTTCGACAACGGCCTAAAGTTGGATATTTCCAGCTTTCCTCATCATATGAACATACGCATGAGCACAAAGGGCAAGCGTCCGTTAAGGAGCTTGACCCCTAGTGACAAAGTTCATGCTATACAACGTATACACGATGGCGAGTCAAAAGCTTCGGTAGCCCGAGATATCGGTGTACCCGAATCGACGTTAAGGGGCTGGTGTAAAAATGAGGATAAATTACGTTTCATGTCCCGTCAATCGGCGGCCGATAAAATGGCTGAATCATTTAATGATAAACTGGAAGCAGCCGGTGCTAATCTACTAAATGGACCATCAGAGAAAAGGCAACGCTTGGATACGGCGTTGCCTTTAAATTTCTCGAATAAATTGAAATTTGATGAATTGGCGGCATTTAAAAGGAATCAGGGACTTAATGGCTTAGATTATGGTACCAATAAGGCCCTAACCGAACTGAACAGTGGTTTTCCAACTATGAATCAAGATTATGTTAGTTTCAATGGTGCCAATAAAGCAAAAGTTTTTGGTGCAGATATATCACGTCCCACAGATCCTTCAATGACAGCCATAAGTCCATTATCTAGTCTGACTCATCTCTCAGGTCTAACCGGATTGGCTCAGTCTCCGCTGGCAATTAGTTTTAACGAATTGACATCGAATTTAAGTCTATTAGCTCAACTTAACCCCGGTTTGGCGGCTATGTCGGGACTAAATGGTTTGGCTGTAACGGCGAACACTTTAAGGCAAACCAATAAACCGAAATCAGGAAATCAGGTAAATAGTTCGCGCGGCGAGAGCAATGCCAACTCGGAAAGGCAACCTAGTTTAACAGTAAAAAATTGGGCCAAACAGAAACCTTCAACGCCAACTTCTACCGATGGTGGTTATGGTTTAAATTTAACGCAAACTGATGTCAAACCTCAATTGAAAAGCCCTAACTCGGTATTACTAGCCACGCCCATGGGAAATACCAACATACCAACGCTGCCGACAATGACTGAAGATCCTTTACTGTATTGGCTGAAATCGCAACAGGCTTTAATGGGTTTAAATAATTTATATCCACCACCGCCACCACAATTGGGCGCTACCAGCCCTCCTCTACGTTCATCAACGCCACAAACTCAAAACAGTAATTTACATACCAGTACTCCTCCGATAATGCCTACACCTCTAACGCCCTCTTCTACGCCTTCCGGTAGTTTAGATGATAAGAACGCACCTTGGTTGAATTGGTATAAGGCGCTTGGAGCTAGCTTAACTTCGCTAGCACCTGCAGCGGCTTTTCAAGCCAATGCTTTGCAAAACGTACCGCCGGTAAAAAGTTCGACAACCGAAGGGAACAATGCTGAAGATATTCATAGTGGGCAAAAAAGCGGTTTTGAGAATATCCTTTATTCGCAATTAACGAAAGATTCAGCTCCTAGTCCTTCGGTGCAAAGTTCTTCTTCTGTCGAGCACATAAGTAACGTAGTCTCGCCAAATATGGTCGACTTAACCAATAAACCCGAAGATCTTTCAGCAAAAACAATTAAAACTAATTCAAGCCCTTTACCTACACCGGCGCAAAGTCCTGAACCTAGCACGGAGCCAGAATCAATTGCCGTTAAGTCTTTTAGGCTTAATGCGAGCCCGGCGTTGGATATGGACAGTGAAAATACGAACCACCCACGAAAGAATAAAATCAATGGAAACGAATGCAAAACTATGTTAGATAATATTTTCTATAAGATAAACAACAATAACAACAACAACAGCAGCAACATCAACATTAGTAATAATAATAATCCCAATATATCGTCAACCATTAGCGAATCGGATATCAGTTATCATAGCGATCACAATCTCGACGAATTGGGTCACAACAACAACAACAATAATAACAATAATTCGAGTAAGACCGATGAAGAAGAACGCGCTAAGTTAACTGAATTCTGTGAAGAGGGCGACGATGACGATGAAGTTGATGATGATGACGGTATCCCGGACAGTGAGCAACGTGAGGCCATAAGGCATGGCGAAAAGTTTTTACAGTGGCTGGAAAACTGCAGTAGTCCACGCGTCACCGCCATGCAATTGATGCAACTGAGATGTTTAATCGCTACGGTAAAGAGTGTTGAGGAGCCGAGAACGAATCTTAGAGAGGAGCCTGCGAGTACAACGACTTTAACGGCTACCATTGAATTGGAAGATTCCTCGGAAGAAAGTAGTCGCTGTAAAATGCGTCGCCGAAAATAGGAACAACCTCAATGGGCGTCACTAGAATCAGCCGTATTAGATATTACCGAAGACGACTCTACAACAGCGAGCAGAATCTGCAGTAAGGATTCGCAGTCAAAAGCTGAATGTTTATTAAATTTTGAAAACTTTGCTCCTGCCATCTATCAATCGTCGGCAACATTGCTTAATTCTTTATTCTTTCCACCCTATGAACTTGTTAAATCCGATGACTCCGATTTGAATGACGACGATGCCGAAGAAATAAATGAAGACAACGAAGACAACGATAATGACGCTCGTAGCGAAAATGGAAGTAAAAATCACTCAAAATTTCAAATAAATTAAACGATAAACGATTGATCAAAGAGCTTGTTTTTAACATCCATGTAGTATATATATACCGAACGATGTGCACACACACACACACGCGGAAGGTGAAGAGAGAGAGAGAGAGAGAGAGAGATGTGTGCACATACAATTTAACATACCATAACCATAAATAGTTAATTATAAGAATAACACTTCAACTCGGAGAATAGAGATAAAATTTTTACTTCACCACGCTCTACGCTCTCGAAACTCTAATCATTATTTTCTAATAGAATAACTAACTGATTACTTGGTAAGGCATTAGAATTGAAATTACAGTTACAGTTAAAACGAGCAAATGGATTTGATTTTAGTTAAGATTGCAGTCAAATTTTTTTTCTTTTTTACTTCAATTTTTTTTTCTTTTTTTTTTTGCAAATTTCTTCCTACTTAATATAGAGAGTCTTCTACTTGCCCGAGCATGGATTTTTTTTTTTCGTTAAGCTGTTTAAGTTTTTGGCGTATTTTCGGTATTTTCACATTTAAATGGAAAACGAAGAAAAACTTTTTCGGGACTCACTTCTTAAAGAATTTCTCCGAAAGAAAAACCCCATTGCTTGTTGATTGTGGAAGCGATCTTCGATCGATAGCATCCAACTTGGCATTCATGGCGTTAGTGAACATTTTACAACGCAACTTCCACTACATGTTTATCTCTTTCAGTTTTTCAAAATAATATCTGTCGGAGTTACGCTTACAACTGGCTCACTGTGATTTTTAGACACTGTTTCCACGACTACGAACGAAGGTTACATAATAGATTACACGATTAAACCAATTAAGGGAGGAGATTACGCTAATCGAAATATATTGCATTAAAAAAGGATTTTGTCTTGTTACTCCCAATAGATGGCCCACCTTCAAGGTCATTGCAGATAACAACACCGACATGTGTATATATGTATATGTATATATATATTCCATCTTTTACTTCATACAAAAAGCAGAAAATATTCTCCTTTCAAAACAAGTGAAAACAGGACTAGGCCGACTATTAAATACCTTAACACCACATTGTCTAACAAAATTCTTATTTCTCTCATAGAATGCAAAAATTACATCCTGTTTTTATATGAACTTAGTATTATGGAAGTGAATATTAAAAATTGCACTCCTTTTCATAAGAATGTTTGTGCCCAATTTTCAAAACTTGAGGTAAGATAGGTTCAAAATTCAACACAGTTAATTTTTAAGTCAAATTATTACTCGCCATAACGACATGAGACTTTTCTCCTGTAACAAACAAAAACTTTCGTGAAAATCCTTATATAGTTTTTAATATACAAAAATAGGCGTACGTGGTCCTAAATTTAGTAGACTTAATTTTTATTACAAATTACTGTTATAGGTTAACTTTTATCATAACATATTACAATTTAGACTTTTCTGCCCATAAAGGGGAAAATTTTCGTTAAAATCTGTATAAAGAGTAGGATAGGGTCGAGATGGTCCAAATTTAGTTAATTTTTATTGAACTTAAATTACTCTTATGATCTGATTTTCATCACAAAGCATTAAAAATTAGACCTCTTTGTTATATGAAATTCAGTTTTAGTTATGTGAGAAGAAGTTCGAAAAAATTCCGCAGCCAATTCAAAATTTTCACCCCAATTTAGAATCCCAAAATATTATTACCATTGCCATTTTGTCAAGAAATTTTGAAAATTGCAATTTTTTCCCCTATTACGACTTTACAGAATATGGCTTTATATGGGGGCTGGGCGAAAAAGTGGACCGATCCGAACATTTGTCAATAGCGTTCGTCTTTGGACCAAAGTACGTCAATGTACCAAACTTCATCCAAATATCCCAACAGTTGCGACCTGCAGCTTGAACACGAAAATGCATGGATAGATATCAGACGGACAGACAGACCTAGATCGATTTAAAAAATGATTCGAAGTCGATCGATATAATAAAAGGTGGATTTACCTTAAGCCCATCCGAGTTTTACATACGTCTGCACTAACTTAATATACCCTGTACCACAAATGGTATTTGAATTTTAGCAATGAAAAAAACCTATATATAGTTATCGGTGGTTGATAAGGAATAGATTTGGAGTAAGTTTAACGCCTGTTTGAAAAAGATTGATTTTTCTCGATTATGAGGAGAGGAAAAATTCAAGAACAAATGGGCAAAGTGTGGGCTCATCACTAACTGTAACGGAGGGTCAAAGGGCACATACGCTAATAGGACAAAATTCAATGATGTCTTCCTATTTATACTGGGCACGCGTACTATAAATACTAAACAATTAGAAGGGACTCTTCGAACAGATTGATAACAGAAGAAATTAAAAAAAATTGTATTTTTTTCTGCTAAACACGCCTTCGGCATTGTTTGTTGCATTTCATTCCAAAAGTTTCAAATTTCTTTTCGCAAAGTCTTACTTGGAAACCTACTTCTACTTACTACTAACTTCAAGTTCGCTGTGCTGCCGACACTTTTCTTTATTAACTAGAATCAGCTTCAAATCGTCAAAGCCGTTATCAATGAAAATACGTTCCATGACCGAGGTCTTGTCCATCTTTAATCTAAAGATGGGCATCGTGACATAAGAAAACACTGCGCAATTCGTAAAGAATCAATTTTTTTTTTCTTACTGGCTTAAATGATTCCCTAAATACTAGTTAGTTGTTTGCGGTTTTTTCCTTTTCTTATGTAAGGCAAGAAACTTATATACTAATATACTATTACTCCTAGTTGGACGTCATCATTGGTATTGTGGCCTATCAGAACGCGGCAGAGGTTTCAATGAAAACTGGCAAGTGCATACTGCTCTAACAATAGTTCCTGGTTCAGCACCTCTTCGAACTAAAAGCTCCCTTTGATCTTCCACAGCTAACTATTATAGAACAACCGCCGGCTTTGAAAATTTTCTAAAAAATAAACATAAGCCTGCTCTACATAGTTATACATATACCTTTACCTTAATTATCTGTCCAGTCCAATGAAAAAAATTATTTCACTCTTGTGTCGGGAAAAATCTGCAAAAAATTTCCAAACTACCTAACAGTAAGATATATATATAAATAAATTAAAATAAAAAAAAATAATTGTAAGCGTGGAAATATCTTCCTATATGAGAACAAAAAATGTGATTTTCCAATTGGAATTGCATAACGGTATACACAATGATATTTGACATTGCAAATGGAATTTTACAAAACAGCATTCAAAGCAACTCCAGCTCCATTTTCATTCTATCCATTCGAATTCTTCACAATGTCTTCAAAACGATCTGCTCAAGTGATAGAGAAGGGGTGAGGATTTCCCACATGTTCACTTAAACATTACTTATTAACGAAATTATTATTAATTTCTCGTAGTTAAAAACTGAACTTGAATTCCATTCAATCGCAAAAAGAGCAACATTTTTAAAAATCTCCCTTCGCTCCTTAACGAATGCACATTGTTACATATTTGATCTATTTAATTAGTGAATTGCCTGAAGAGGCAATTAGAACAACAATTTTTTTGAAATTTTGTTTCTTTTTGGCCAAATTGTTACGACATGTCAGTGGGCTGCGTAAAAGGAATTTTAAACGAACATTGACGAAATTCCATTTGAGACCACCAATGATTTAATGGTTTAAAATAGAAATTTTTCCTTGCAGATTAACAGTAATGTAGTCCTTCCACTAACAACAACAAGCAGCAAATATTTTACACTAATCAAAAATATAAATACTTTGCGAGCTCTTTAAAGCACATATATATATATCGCACTAATATATATATATATATATATATATATATATATATGTGTGTGTGTATGTATTATTCTCCTCGGTGCTGGTTATAACATACCATTATGTATGCAATTAATATAAATAATCTTTTTTTTTATGTTGCGCGATTATTCTTCTCAATCACAATACCGTTTAAATGTACATATAGTTATAATCTCTTGCATTTAAACAAATCAAATTTTTTATTAAAAAGAATTCAAATATAAAACGATTTTAAGCGATATGGATATATGATGTGTGTTTCACTCTTTTACACACACATACGTACATATTAATAGCAAATTCCCCAATCATATATCAATGAATGATTTCTTTCGTTTTTATATATCAGAACATCACAACATATGAAAATATCAATTAATTCTTGTTTTTCTTTTCTTTTATTTGCCTGTTCTTTTTTCCTTTTTTTTTTTCTAGTAAATATAATACTCTTGTAGAAATTTTTAATTTAAATAAATTTATTAAGAGAAAAAAAACAACAAAAAAAAGAAGACAAAACAAAACTCTACAAATAACAAATAAAAATTTTAATTATAACAAAAAATAAAAATGAATTTTGTTAAGATTTATTTTCCTAAACAGATGGAGGAGTGAAAGTAAGTATGGCTTTCAATGGGTAAACTCTCAAGAGCTTTTTTATAAAAAGTAAATTTTTAGCAACTCGAAAACGTACTATTTTCATTTCTTCTGCAAGTGGAAGAGGCAAACGATTACGAGGCAGAGAGAGAAAGAAAGGAACCACACATAGTTATGCCTCATCCATCCAGAACGCCCATCGTTTGTTACGTTAAACGATTCAGAAGGTTATTTTTAAAATTGTCTGTCCGTCTGTCCGCTTACTTCTGTGTCCATGTACTTTTGTATTCAATTTATCACAATTTTTAAAATATTTAAAAAAAATTTACTGCATACCAATACTATCGATGATGGACTGGATTTGATTAGATTATATTTACAACCAATTAGCATGTTATAAAAAAGTCTAAGTACTTTATGCCATTGAATAGTCAACCATATCATGCTATGATTTTTTTAAATAGTCTTATCGTAATAAGTAAATAATGAGCAATGATCTGTGATAATATTCGAACTGATGCTAACAGTTTACATATACAAGATGCCTACTGCGCTTACACGGACCAGCGGATTCAAGTTAACAACCTATATGCCCTGTCTTATAGTTCACTTTTTAAGTTTTATTATCATGAGAGTTCGAACTACAGACAACGAATATCAAGGAAACTTAAACGATCCCATTGAAATTTACTAACAACATATATGAAAGTCGTTCCTGTAGAGCATTTAAGAAGTGAAGAAATGTATTAGTTACACACCTCAATGGCATCGAAGGCTAACCTTTCTTCACATTTTTTCAAATTTGAAAAAGCATTCAATATATTTTTCAAGTTCACTTGTAAACCATGAATTAATTAAATCCTTATCATTCCGATAAAGTTATCCGTTATCAAGAATTCGTCTGCGCCCAGTTTCGTACGGCAGTTCCTACGGCAGTTATGACAAATTCACGGTTTCGATCGCGTATTTGCAATATCGTGCTTTAAATGAGACCATGGCGAACTTTAATTATTGTGAATATAACATTGCCAATGTTAAAAGGGATTCATGGACATTTGTAACGCTTACATTGGTCAGCTATAAATTTGCATTTCTCAACTACTGGATTTTTCACAAATCTATAACGAATATACAAAGTTATATAGAGTGAGCAGAGGGAATATCTTAAGTGAGAAGGCATAACAGAAAAAGTTTGTCGCACTTGGTTGAGAAGATGTTCATCTTCAACTTGATGCTTGCTCTGGTCGGTCATTCAATCAGTGCGCTCTGCCAGCCTCTTCCAATAAGCAGTGAAATCAAGGTTAAAATCGACCAACATTTTTCACAATTACAAGATGAACGAATATAAATCTCTTTAATATATTCATAGATGTTTGAATTAAAAAAAAAAAAAAAAAA
>CCAG010013893.1:0-14789 GCA_001077435.1 Glossina morsitans morsitans | reverse complement strand
ACTTGAATTTTATTCCTCCAAAACAATGTAAATTTTATTCCTCTAAAACTTGAAATTTATTCCTCCAAAACAATGAAAATTTTATTTCTCCAAAACTTGAATTTTATTCCTCCAAAACAATGTAAATTTTATTCCTCCAAAACTTGAATTTTATTCCTCTAAAACAATGTAAATTTTATATAGTCGTCATGGACAATTGAGTGATTATAGAAACGATAATCTGTTTCAGAGCTTTTTTATAGAGCGGCACCTGAAGTAACTTTCGTCTGTTCCGCTTTAAAGGACTAAAGGACGGTTGAAAGCTTTGCTAACATAAAAATAATTAAAACGTTAAATATATACGTTTGCTTTTGCAAATTAAAAGAAATCCTCATGCTGTAAGACGATAACAAGTAGTGGCAACTCTGTCTCGCTGATTTATGTGTTTTTGTTTACCAAAAATATGAAAAATAGTCGAAAAAAGTTAATAATAATATTATAAATAAATTTATCGTAATATTTGCATATTAAATGGAAAACATTGAAAATAAATTAGCAGAATATCGTTTAAGAAGAAGACGTGAAGAAAAATTGCAAAACTTGAAAGAAAGCTGCAGGCGTTTACTTATGATTGGAGCAAAAGATAGAACCGGCCAAGATTCAGTTGTAACGATTCAGGTTGAAATGCTCTCCCAGCTGTGTGCAAAAATCCATTTTATTTTATTATTAATCCTCTCATTGTGTTCTTCTAGGAGGAAGAGTTGGGTAAAGAAATTGCTTCCGGAACAACTGATGCTGTTGAATGCTTCAAAGACTTAAAAGACTGCGACAATGATAATGGTTCCTTAAGTTTTGCAGGGTCAGAAGACGACTTGGATAAATTGCATTTGTACGAGTCCAGTAATGAGAACCGTTTTCTAAAGTACACTTTATGGTCGGTGTACTTATTATTCTGGATTACTTTATATGTTATAGCCATTGAATTACAATTTGGCATAGTGTATCTGATGCTATCCATTTTAGTGGGTATATACTGCAATACACGTACGGGTCCGAAGAAACCGGATGAAATAAGTGCTTACAGTGTATTTAATAAGAATTGCGAAAGTATTGATGGCACACTAAAGGCTGAACAATTCGAGCGTGAAATGGGTATTAGATAATATGAAATTTTCTTCCCGTTTTTGTTATTCTTTTTATTTTGACTCTTTATTTGTGCAATTTGTGCTTTGAAAGAATAAAAAAGTTATGTTTGTGTAAATCTACTGCTACACTTGTGGTCTTTCTAGTTACTATGTTACTTGGGGTACATTAAATTTGTGCGGATGTATGCAACACCCCGAAAGACGTGATATAGACATAGACATTTTTATTATACCGATTGATTTCAAATCACTTTTTGCATCAATCAAAGTTTGTCAGTCCATCTGCCTCCATTGGTGTGTTCAATCTACAGATCGCAATTTTTGAGGCATTGCAATGAAATTTGGTACGACGACGTGTTCTGTGCAAAGGCCGAACGCTATTGAAAATGCTTTAGATCGGATCGCTTTTTCGAGTGCTATTCATATAACGTCTCATTTTAAAATCTCGGGTTATTGTAAGGTATCTTTTGCTTGTCACTCTACACAATTACGTGCAAGGAATCGTATGAAAAAAATGAATTGAAATATAAACTCTACGGCATGATAGATAGGCAAAGGTGACTTTATATCGAATGAGAGGACAAAAGCTAGTGAGGGCTATTAAAAGATCGGTCCGAAAGTAAAAGATAATTTGCTTTTGATGCCAGTAAGTACGCGATATACCGCACAGTATGATATAAGATCGACATATCGGATAAAAGAAAAAAAATGAAACAGTGAGGACGGACTAACATTATATTAAGACAGATTAAAAGAACCAACCAAGTAAGTAACTGTTTATCGTAACCAGTCTCTGTTTCGAATTGGATTTATTATGATGCCGTGAGCCAAGAGACTAAAGTATTCCAATATTCATTCGCTAGCCACTCAGCCGCTCAATGGACAAACAGATCTTCAATCTATAATATCTTGCAAATCATTTGTCATAAGTTTTTCCGAAATTCATACATAACTTGCTTCTGGTATACGGTAAAATACGTTATAAGATCGACCTGTTGCGTAAATTGCGATTTGCGGTGTCTTGCAATCGACAACTGTACACAAGCAAGCGATCGCTACCACAAGATTCATGCGAAAGTCAAACTCTTTGACTAATTCACTTTGAGCGTATTGCACGACAAATGAATATTTAATTATCACTTCTCGTGCACAAAGCTTGGCGACACCCGGAACGTTGCTGCAATAATTTTAGAGAACATTATTCTTACCTTTGTTTAATTTTTATGCCCCGTAGCGCCGTAACTTTCGAATTATTTGGTTGGCTTACCATTCATTTTGCTAAACGCTTCTCATTGAATACACTAAGAAAGAAAAAACTTCTCTTCGCAATCTATAGAACCGGTTTCAATGCATGCTTTGCGTCTTTTGTTTTGATTACTGACTTCAACATAACATAATAAAACAACAGTTACAGGTAAGTTCAAGAGAAGGAAAACTGGTTCCAACTTTGGCAGTAGAAGAGTAGTAGCAAAGAGTTGAAATAAGAAATGCAATCGTGGCAGACTTCAGTATACAATTATACATCGAACTCGTGGAGACATGAACTTTTTTAAATTTATATTTACTAATAAAGTAAATAATTGAAGAAAAAAAGGGGCAAAGAAAATATGGAAACGTCTTCAGAAAATTCGAAAGAAAATCTCGCGTCGCCTAGTAACAACAATAATAATAATAATAATAATAGCAATAATGAACAAGTGAAAGTTAATGAAGAGAATAATGCAGAAAAACTGTAAGTGCCAGTAAACTTAAGGCTTAAGTCTTAAGCATAAAAAATTGTATTCAAAAGAATGTTTAGAAACAAAGAAGTAAAAACCTTATAGTGGCACACGGGTCACCATTAAATACCATACACCATTTCATTTAATGCCGCTATTCTAATAATGACTTTTCAAAACAAGATATCATGTGGGAAGTGATCCGATCCGAGCCATTTTCAAGAGCGCTCGTCCATGGGCCAAAATATGTCGGTGAAGTAAAATCACCGACAAATCAAATTATCAAAATATTTGAAAAAGTGTGACGTGCAGGTTGAACACAAGAAAAAAATAGACACAGATAGACGGACAGACATCGCCTTTATATCGCAAGTAGGGTAGGGTATAAAAAAAGATTCAAATGCTTTCCCTCTACCTACTCATTGTTTCTTTTTATACCTATCACCACGAAGGATGAGGAGTATATTCATTTTGTCAAAACGTTTGCAACGCCCAGAAGGAAGCATCAGAGATCCCACAAAGTATATACATTCTTGATCACCATTACGTTGTAAATCGATTTAAGCATGTCCGTACATCTGTCCGTGTAATGTCTGTTGTAAAAATATTCTGCTAAAATGAAGCTATCGACTTACAATTTGGTAGAAACATTGAAGGTTCTTGCATCCATGTTGGTATTGGAAATGGGCCAAATCGGACGAAGGACACGCCCACAGAATCACTCTGTTTTTCAAAGGGAATGAAAAAGTGGTTTTTTGCTCATTACTCACAAACTATAGCAAATAAATGTGTAAAAATTTTGAACGCATATTCCGTGAGTGATGCTGTAGCATTTGCGTACAAAAATGAAAAAAGTTGACCACGCCTACCCAGTATTATATTTAATTCAAAATTGAATTATTTTTTAAAAGACCCACAAACAAGCTTCAAAACCCAATAAAGTATACAAACCGGTTGGCCGGTTTCGAATTTGGAATACACCTAAACATGTTCGCCTGTTCGCCTATTCGTCTGTTTGTTTGCGCAACATTGTATTATTTGTGGTAAACATTCTCCCATTAACGAAAGTAAAAGAAAAGTCACCTAAAAATTTTCGAAAGAATTTAGAATCGATCAAACCTTTTCGAAGGGTACGCCTGCAACGACCACGAGCCTATGCGACAAAAAGTCTTATTGTGGAATGACAGAAGAAATCATCCGCGCCTACTCCTTGTTATAGGGCATGAAAATTGAGTTCTTTTACTTCTTTTGTCTTTTTTAGGATAACTGTGATGTGTATAAAAAATTCGGTCCCGACCGAATTTAACTTTCTTACTCGTTTGCTAACAAAGCTCTTTGTCTCGTCTAACCATGATTTCTTTTTAATTATTCCACTCTAAGGAAATGGAGATTAATATTTGCAGTCGTGGTGTTTGTCACCGCTTGCACTCGTTATTATAATGTGACGAAGCCGGACCATGTATGGTAAATATTATAACGGAACACTTAGTTAATTAATAAAAAGTAAAACAAAATGCTTGCTTTTGCTTCTAGTTGGGATGAGACGCATTTCGGTAAAATGGGTAGCTGGTATATAAATCGTACGTTCTTCTTTGATGTACATCCGCCCTTAGGCAAGGTAAGTACTCATCCAGTGTGAACGTAAATCAATATGCATAAACAGTTATGGTAACATGCAGTTACGTCTGTCCATCAGATTTTTAAATAAATGTCCAATTACATCTTCAACGATATGAAAAACTTATGTTTGTTGTGCCTTAGGGAGGGTCCTTGCTATTCATCACTTAAAGCGAATAAAATCCAATATTGTAGGCGTGTCAGCTATTCATTTCGCTTCATATTCGATTCAGACTTTTACAGCTGATTGCTTTGAAATTCGTGTTTCACAAGCTTTTGACATCCACTTCTAAGTGAACAAGAAGAAGAAAAGATAAATATTTGCTGTCGAGTAGATTTTGCAGTCTTCTCCCTAACATAAAGAAATCAAGTTTTAAATAGCTTTCGTTAGTAGTTGAAAGACTTTACATCTGTTAAGCATTGCAATTTACATTAATGGAGTAATTTTGGATGCGTTACGCCTATTTTTAAACTTGATTTGTAGCTATCAACCAACTAAGTGCTTATAATAATCTAAAATCGATCGCAAGCATTATAGCAGAGTAGAGGCAAACCGTTGTTGGACATATAGACGGATTGACAGGCGGCTGAATCAATAAGATTAAGAACAAGATTTCAGCTCTCTTCGATTCTTGATTAATGATATAATTATTGGAACTTGAAACCTGAAACCTTCCCACAGAAACTTGAACACCTTCCCACAGGCAAAGCTAACATAACATATGTAAATTGAACTCTGCTTCCCTTTTAACTTTCGTCGAGTGTTTCGAAGAGTTGAAAGACGATTTTAATTGTTTGGCCGAAAGCGTTTGTTAATAAAAATTTGATGACCATCCTTTAGCTTTTGTTATGTGATATGCGGCGCCATGATATCATTCCTCTGCGTAGTTATGGGGCAATGTGCCCCATAGGATGCAGTTCTTTTCACGCACGGGAAGTTTTTTTAACGAGGAACCATCTTGTCCTAGAAACTTTAAAAAAAAAGGCTGAGAACTTCTTGTCATCCAAAATTTTAGGTCGGAAAGTGAAACTTGACTCACCTATACATGTATGTATATAGTTAGAAATGAAGATGATAGATAGAATTGAAGATGAACGAGCCATGCCAGATATTCCTAAATAATCCGTCTATTTATTCGTATAAAAAATATTTCCCAATGGGGAAATTTAAGATCGGCTTCCAGCCAGGCAAATGGCTTTTTAATCATGATCTTCTCTTTGTCTCGATTAGATGCTAATCGCTTTTTCCGGTTACTTAACGGGTTATAATGGCACCTATCCATTTGAGAAGCCGGGAGACAAATACAATGGCACTCGTTACGAAGGTATGCGTTATGTAAGTAATGAAAAGTGAATCGTAAGAAAAACTTATTTATTTTCAACTTTTCCAGTTTTGTACTACTTTAGGCGCCCTAATAATGCCGATGGCATTCGATACCGTTTACGACTTAACGCGATCGACGGAAGCAGCGACGGTAGCAGCTAGTTATCTCATATTTGGTAAATACAAAGTAGCGAAAAAACAAAAAAATATTGAGCCCAATAATCGAAATTATTCCTGATGTAGTAGAGTTGGCTTGTATATGAATCCTTCAACTTAAAAAAGCTCAATACTTTTTTCGATTCATTAATATAAACATTTTCAAGAATTTATTTGCAGATGTCGGTATGCTTACCTTGAATCGTTACATTTTATTGGATCCGATTTTATTATTTTTTATGACGGCTGCCGTTTGGGGCATGGTCAAGGTATCAAAATTAACGAAACAATCGCATTCGTATACCTATCAATGGTGGTTATGGTTAATCTTCACCGGCACTATGCTCTCCGCTACAATTAGTGTAAAATTTGTTGGTTTATTTGTGGTTTTTCTCGTTGGCTTTCATACCGTTAATGAGTTGTGGTTAATTTTGGGTGATCTACAAAAACCAATTGTAAGTATTATATTAAACTATATATATAGCATTAGGAACATATATAAATATTTAAAAAAAAAAAATAAAAAAATTCCTACATTCCCTGATACTATTACAGACTGATTGCTTTAAACAGCTGCTAAGTCGAGCTTTAACTCTCATCATTTGGCCGATAATATTGTACATGCTCTTCTTCTATATACATTTGGTTACATTAAATCGTAGCGGTAATGGTGACGGCTTTTATAGCTCAGCTTTTCAATCGCGTCTTATCGGCAACTCGTTGTATAATGCAAGCATGCCGCGTAAAGTCGCTTACGGTGCGGTGATAACCATTAAAAATCATAAGACAGGAGGCGGATATTTACACTCGCATCATCATTTATATCCCAAAGGATTTGGCGCAACACAGCAACAGGTTTTATTTAAAATAATTTTTTTTAATTTTTTCTTTTTTTTTATTGTTCTTTCCTCGTCCACACTTGATAGATTACTACTTATACCCACAAGGATGATAACAACAAGTGGTTAATTAAACCGTTTAACAAAGAGCCAGGGAAAGAGGTACGCTTTGTAAGAAATGGAGATTTGATACGTTTAGAGCATTTGGTAACCAAACGCAATTTACACTCGCATCCCGAATTAGCTCCGATGACGAGGAAACATTTACAAGTTACCGGTTATGGAGAGGTATTTATTAGCAGTGGCTTAGAATGCATCCTTGTATTCTTTCTTCTTTGTTTTGTTTTTGTTTTTGTTTTTGTGAATTGTGTTCTAGGATGGCAAGGGTGACGCTAATGACGTTTGGCGACTATTGGTGATGGGAGCAAAAGCTAATGAAACCGTTATGACTGTAACGACCAGATTTACTTTAATCCATCATTTACAAAATTGTGTGTTAGTTGCTACCGGCAAGCAATTGCCTAAATGGGCTTTCGAGCAGCAGGAAGTATCTTGCAATCCGAATTTACGCGATAAAAATGGTTATTGGAATGTCGAGGATAATAAATATAAAAAGCGTAAGTGGGTGTTAGAGATTTCTTAGACGAAGAAACATTGTGTGACCTTTTTTTCCCTCTTTGCTTTTGCTTACAGTACCCAATGTGAATTTTAGTGTTTATGCTCCAGGATTTCTAGCCCGTTTTCTAGAATCCCATGCAGTTATGTTGCAGGGTAATGCGGGCCTGAAACCGAAAGAGGGAGAAATTACAAGTCGCCCTTGGCAATGGCCTATAAATTATCGGGTACTATAAGGAACTCTTTTATAAATAGTTTAGAAAGGAAATTCTTTTTCTACCCTACATCGCTAAGTATATTAAGTTCGTGCTATATTACCAAGACATTTCACAAAAATCCTCGTCTTGTTATAACAATTGATTTAAAATGACATTTGGAATCTTTTTAAGCATGTCTGTCCGTATGTCTGTCCGTTTATCTGCCTGTCTTCCTCATGTGATTCCATGTGTATGTATATGCTCTAAGGGCGTATTCACCTGAAAATGGATTGCCTGAGACCATTTTATGACCACTCCACAAAGCGTCATATTTTGGAAACAGCCGTTGCTCGAAGACATTTGCCACTTATAATATTTCTCGACAAAAATCGCCCAGGAACAATATTTTGATGGAACCATCTCTCATCGAAAATTTCTTTTCTCTACAAATAAACCTTTAGATGTCAACAAAGTGTAGTGTTTAGTCCTTCACAATGAAAATTGGTTGAGTTATGCACCACAAGGGCCTAGCCTTTCACGGCTTCCCTAAACAAGGATGATCATGAGAATTGAATTCATTCCATGTTCTGTAAAAAAGCTCAAGCTGAAGAATTGTATTGGATGAAGCGGTGTAAAGTGTTGAATAATCAACTTGGCTCCTCGATAAAACTTTAATTTGGTTTTATATTTACGCATCTAGGGACAGTTTTTCTCGGGCAGTGTTCATCGTATATATCTATTGGGGAATCCCGTAATATGGTGGAGCAACTTGATATTCTTGTTCCTCTTTCTAATCACATTTCTTGTCAATGCTATTAAACAACGTCGAGCGGCGGGAAGAAGACATTTGCAATTGCAATTGCAATTGGCTGAGTCGAAAACACCCGAAGCCGATAAGATTAAAGAACCCGAACTAATGAAAACTTTAGCTCAAGGCGCTAATCCAAGACAAGAAGGTAAGAAATCAATATTCAATCAGAATGATTTTATTTGAGAAAGAGTTTTATGCATTTTCTTCTTCTTTTGAAATTTTCAGTTGATTTCTTCAACGCATTTACCTTGAAGCCAGCTCTATGGCTGTTCTTGGGTTGGCTAATACATTATTTACCCTTTTGGGCGATGGGTCGTGTTTTATATTTTCATCATTATTTTCCAGCATTGATTTTCAATTCAATGCTATCAGGTACGTACACATATACATATATACATATATATACATACCTATATATATTTATTTGCAAGCAAAACAGCCATTTCCTTGAAAATATTTATTTCATTTACATTAAATTTATTTTGCATAATAACATTTATCCTCACGCATATGAAAGCGTGCATATTTACTTGAACGGGGCAATGTTGTTCAACCCCATTTTATTCATAGGGAAATTGCCAATAATATGAATTTAATTTAGAGCAGTATGACTACATGCTATTCTTATTACCCTGCTGCCTACTTATGTGGTGACGGGAAAACGCCAATATTTATATAAAAAAATTTCAATTTTAAATGGCCTCAGGATTGTTATTTATGTTTACGGTTCGCTCTCTTTTTATTTTTATTTTTCTTCTTCTTTTTTTTTTTTTTGCTACCGTTAATATTAAAAAATTTAATAAAATTTATTTAATAGTATTATCTAAGATCCGTAAAATACCTAACTACACTTTTATATAAAAGTGATGATAGCTTTCCATCAAATTGAGACCTTAATCTTAATGAGTAAGAATGAGTATAGAAAGTTAATATACTAAATTTTAAATGTCCTAAAGCCATAAATAAGCAGTTAATTCTTAATTCAAACAAAAAAAAAGCTATGATTAAATGTTATTGTAGGGCAAGACGTACCCTTACATACCATGAACTACGCCATTTACTAAAACCCCAAGTTAAAAATTTAATAAACCATGTAGGAATACTATAGGAGAACACGGCCCGCCATTAAGTATCCTACTCCTGCACCTACAGTTATTCCTAAAACGACATTTCAATATAAACGAATATATGAGAAGTGAGCGAAAACGTAATCCGATTCAAACCATTTTCACATAGAATTCGTCTTTGAATCAACATATCGCTGTGTACCAAATTACGTGCTATAGGTTGTACACAGATGTACAAGTGGTCCGGACGGACAGATGGACAAGCCTAGATCGTTTTGGTGTAATAAAAGATGTCTCTATCTCGAGTTGTCTTGTCCTGGGTGTTGCAGACATCCGCACTACGTTAATATACCCTTGTACCGCAGGTGCTGTAGGGTATAGAAAGTAAAAAAAAATTGTACCTGAATAAAAGACAAATAAGAACGCTATACTCTGCCAAAGCCGAAATTAAGTACCTACACTATATACACCACCTACTTACCCTAAACAACTTAATCTAAAAATAATAAAATTCTTTACCTATTTTCGTCATGCGATATGAAAAATTATACCTTCCTACTATACAAAGGTCCACTCACAAGAGCAAAGTATCTTTTGGTCCAATTTTCATCAAAATATTGGTATGTTCACTATTCGCATTTCTTGTACTTTTTGTATTACAGAAATATCCACAGTCCGGTCCACAATTAATTTTTAAATAACATTTGCTTTCTGACCAAAAAATGTCAGTGAACCAAATTTCATCGTCATAATTTCAAATTATGAACTGATTGTTGAAGACAGCCGTTATGGAGAGATATCAAATACACAGACAGCAGGACCCGCACTCAGGTGGATGGATAGCCGGACAGCCAGGCATCCAGACATGCTTAAATAAATTCAAAACTAACTGGTACAATGAAGAATGGACCAGCTGTCTCAGGTCCTTCTGGTTGTCCATATGTCCATGTGAACTTAGCATACTGTGCAACTAGTGGTGTGAGGTGTAAAAACTAATTAATTCCGTAATTCTTTGCAAGCATTGTACTTAAATTGAAGTTGCGCATGGTTGGAAACGTAGATATCAAAGCATCTCCTAAGTACAGTCGTTCGACGTTTAGAAAAAGATGAAAGCAGCAATCTCTCTGTCAAGAGGCATTTTATCAGTTATTTTTGTAGCTTATTTTGGAAGATGAATAAGTTCACTAAGGGTTAGTGATATAAAATGAACTTTTACCCGATTTTTTGTGTGAAAAATCTCTTTCTGACGATTTGTAGAGGGTTTTTGGGAAAAACGGTTAAACGCGTTGTTGGAATCAGTAGCGAAATAGTTTGAAGTGGGAGATAGAAATCATATTCTACAAGTACTTAGTAGTGTACGAAATACGGTAAATAATTTATTGCTTAATGAAAAATAAAATTTGTTTCTGTTTGCAGTTCGAGACTTTCTTTTCTTCTTTCTTTGAAATTTTGCATTCCACTATTAAGGGAAACATAGGTCAGGCATTAGTGTCTAGAAAATCATTTTCTGTTTTTCAATTTTTTATATCTAAAGTGTGAAGAGAAGAAGCAAATGTTTGCATGTTAGAAAAACTCAATGAAGCTGCATATTTACCACGCATTACCACCTCAATCTATTGCTATTTACTTCGGTTTTGCGTAATATTATTACCCAGTATACACGTGTAGTGAGCGTACTAATTATGGGAATCGATTCGATTTAATGCGTTTACTTTCTAACCTGAACCTAAACGTCAAGTGAATAAACAATCATCCCGATTAAATACATAAATAAAATCAAACGAGCAATAGAGCAAATGAGCTAACAGTTTTTGGAGAATTCATCGAATGCGTGCATTGTTAGCGTTGAAAAGCTATAAAATAAGTTAAGTAAAGTGTAATAGTAAAGAATTAGTTGGAATTACTATCAGTTTCGATGACCTACGTACGTACAGGCAAGTGTTACTAGAGGGTCTGCTGTCTTTTACTCTTTTTATTCATTTTTTTTTTTAAATTTTTTTTGTTAATTTAATATTACGCTGATATTATACGCTTTGGTGGCGGCGGTTAACACGGCTCATTTGTTTCTAGAATGTCAAAAGCATATTAGAAATTCATGCGTTTTCATTTGCACATGCATTGTACTATAGCAGCATGCATGCGTATATAGATTTAATGATTATAATGTTTTTGTTCTTGTTGTTGTTGTTGTTGCTGCTATTTTCACACTTCCTTTACAGGCGTTATGTTTCATCATTTAACTGGACGGCTGCCAAGATGGTTGCAGCATACGCTGCTCGGGACTCTTTTATCGATTTTGGTATACAGTTTTACATTGTTTTCACCCCTTGCATACGGAATGAATGGTCCGCTAGCTAATGAGCCAAATTCAATTATGCACGGTCTTAGATGGTTGTCCTCGTGGGAATTTTAATTAGTTTATACAAAAAAAAAAAAAAAAAACATGCTCTCAACGCTAGCATAACTACCAGGAGAAAAATGGAAAAAAAAAAACGAAATCAAAAGGCCGCGTAAGGAAAGAGTCGTGCAATGAGTTTATATTAGAGAAATAAGATGTGGGAATTATTTAAATATTTAAAATCTATTAACATTACATAGACGAGATTATAATTAATAAAGTAGTGAATAAAATAAAGTAACAACCGCTTTTCCCGCCTAACTTAACCGGCCAGACAATAAAACCTTTTTCATTTCAATATATTTACAGAAGAGATTACTATACTATACTTACCTCTTTACCTGATTAATATGCTTGGTCATCAGACGTCTCCACGATTTCTTATCAGCTTTGGCTGTCTTTCTTTTTTCTTAACGAAAAATTTGTCGTCATAAGTGCAATGTTTCGCTTTACATTCGCACATAGCGTGTTAGCGAAGTTAATCATCTCTCTAGAATATGAAGACTTTTATGAAAGATTTGTAATTACTCCGGCTGGCAGCCTAGAAAATACGAAGGAGGAGAAATATTATGTTATTTATATCTTTCTTTCTTTTTCATCAATATGAACAAATTTTTGGGTTATGTGTTTGTGCGCGATGATTACATTTATATAACAATATATTGAGTAGAGTTGACATGAATGGAAGCGTGAGCCTAAAGTCAAATAGTTAGTTGGCGTGTGCAGGATAACTTTGTCTAACTAGACTCAAGCACTACCCTAGACGAGGTGCGTATACTAGTCATCTCTCTTGCTGGATAAAATACTTCAATCGGGATAAGCAGTGCATAAAGTAATTCTACAGGATTACGCGAGATGATCTTGAATTTGGAATGCATTTGAAAAAGCACTTTTAAAAGAGGATTTCAACAGATCTGTTCGATATATTACAGTTCTAAGGAACTTAAGAAGTTATTGCAAGATGCTGTCAAGTAATGATGCGGTATACATTATGTCACTGGTTGATTGTTTCTTTATCTTTGATGTAAGAGTTCAATGATGAAGATGATGAAGATACACTACCGAGGATTTTCCTGCTTTAAGCGCATTGTACGTTATAGTCACAATATGCTTTTAGAAGTCTTCCCTGCCCATCTAAGATGTTCTTATATACCTGCCGTCGTACACAAACACTACTCCCTTATTCCACACCTATTTATAGTTCTTTCTGACCATGGCATTAGTGTGCTTATACATTAAATGGTTAAAAAAGAAACTTGCACCGATCAAGTTTGCAAAAGAGCCCGTTATGCGTGAACATAAGATATAGTTACTAGAAAATTGGTAAAACCTATAGAAGGAGAATTTTAATATATTTCTCTTTATAACCTATAGATGGAGAATTTTAATATACCTCTCTTTAGAACCTATTTCCCCAGCCTTTTCTTAATATTTAGCAAAAATTTTGAAAAGAGCGATTCGTAAATAATACCGATCACGCTAGACTGTAGAACTTTGGCACTTCCAATTAGAAAAGAAAAATGCTTTAATGTTCAATGCCGCAGTATGCCAGTCTTTCTGAAGTTGATTGCAGCAAATAGGTTTTAGAGGCTCTATAAGGTTTATATAATCCCGGTAATTTGGCTCTCTCTCGTTTCGTTTCTTCATACCTCCGTACTCTAGTGTTCGTCTTTTCACAAACTTAAAAATGGAAGATAAAAAGGTTTTGATGGCTATCATGCGTGAAAGAAACCTATCATCATAAATATATATATCGATCATAAACTAAATACAAACATATATGCTAAAGCATATTGAAAAGTTCATCGCTCAGTTAATGGATGAGAAAAAATCTATAATTGTTAGGCGTGTTGATGCTGCGTATAGCGATCTAGTGGAAAAATAGTTTTTCTGCATATTACACTTAAGGTAGTGCGTATCCAATATTCGGCAAATAGTTTTTATTTTATTTTATGTGATTTTTTTTTTTTATATATATATTTTTATTATTCTTATTTTAATGCAGTAGGTGCCGTGTAAAGTGTTTGAATGCAATGCAGCGTTATAATTACATGCAATCAATTGAAGCATAATGGTCGGTTTACGCACATATTGTAGAAATAATGAGAAGTAGTTATATTGTTGCTACTACACAGCATTGCTCTTATGCTTATGCTTGTTCAAATGAGTTTAGTGAAATACATTGAACGCGTAACATATACATATATATACATAGATATGAATGTAGTCTAAAAAATTAATGTGCGGTATATGGTTTACATGTGCATTTTATATGAGATTTTCACATCCATCAATATAAATGAATCAATTGTATATATGAAAGGAAATACAATGTAACAAATAAAAGAGAACAAAAAAAAAAAAGAAAAAAATACAGAAAAAGGGTTAACGCTGAAACGCTACATATATATATATATATATATATATATGCAGGAGTACATGATGATTGCTTAAATCCATTTATCTTGAAATCATTGCAATCATATTGTGTTGGTTTGGTAAACCGAGATAAAATATTCGATAGCATATTTATTTACTTAACGCATAATTTGCTAAAGGTATTGAAACAAAATTTAGTGACTGTAGTGATTCCATTTGGTTTAATTGATTGATATCGAAAATAGCTCGAATATTAAATTGTTCAATTTCACACTCATTAAGCAAACAATGAACTCAATAATTTGTTGCTTATACACTTTCACACGCATGCATTCATTTGCACTTTCGCATAGTATATCATGACGGTTTGAACGTTGATGATGACGACGATGATGATGATGATGATGATGATGACGGTGATGGTGGCGATGATCACGGTGAGACAGCCAAGCCATTTGGCAAAAAGCTATTGAACGCACAAAAAAAGTAACAAGAAATTATGAAAATTTCTAGTTTATCAAATTTGTGAAATTAACTTGTGGAA